>OX344729.1:3059018-3173518 GCA_947034835.1 Ballota nigra | reverse complement strand
GCGGCACCTCCTCCATCCTTGATTAACGGGCCACCGCTTCCAATCGATCTGCCACAAATTGGGCGGCAATCGGCGATCCAGTCCCAAATCCAGATAAATGCCGTTGGTTCCTCCGTGGGCTCCGTCCTCAATTCCGTGCCTTTACTGAATTTCGCCTCGCTGTCTCTCCCTTACCAGTGTTTCGCGATTTAATCGGCCAAGCCCGTGACCATGAATTACGGGATAAGGCCATGAAGGTCGTCGCTTCTCCTCCACCATCTACTGCTTTCTTTGCCATGAATTCCGGCGAACGATCAAACACTGGCGGCCACTATTCACAGAAACAGCAACATGGCCTCCAGCCTAGTCCCGCATATCCACCTTCGATGGGGCCCCCTCTTGCGGTTGGTTCTGGTTCGGCCTCGACCAGGGAGGCTCCTGTTCAAAGCCGTGGGAATTCGCGAGTTCCAGATGGTACACGGCGTGTTCCTCGTTGTCCTGACAGGTATGCTCGACGCATTTGAACCCTACTCTGGTAATGGTAATTTCATTGTTGGTAACCGTGACAAACTTTCTATATCGCATTTGGGATCATGTTTTATCAATAATAATTTATCTTTATTAAATGTATTGGTGGTACCACTACCACATATCATTAAGAATTTTATTATCCATTAGCAAACTCACCACTGATTGACCAATTGATGTTCTATTATCAAATGATTTTTTTTCTATTCAGACATGCCCGAAAAAGGAAGTTCTAGCCCGCAACAAATATAAAGATGATTTATAATGAGATGTTAAATCAATTCATTTATTTAATTTCCATGACACGTATAATTGGAAAATTAAAGGCATTTTCATAAATATGGTCAACTTACTAGAGATTTTATTAAAGGGAAAATTTATTTTTTTGTCCTTTAACTTTGATTAACTTTGCTTTCGGCCTGTTAACTTTGGATATTTGAATTTTGTCCTATAGCTTATAAAATTTGTATTTTTTATCCCGTTACCTGCTACATCAGGTAGCTATATCCAAATTGAGATTTTGAATTTCGTCTTATAACTTAAAAAAAATTGGTGCCCCGTCAAATTTACTTGAATAGTTACCTAATATAGTAGGTAATAGGATAAAAACACAATTTTTTATAAGTTTTAGGATGAAATTCAAAATTTTAAAGTTTATAGAATAAAAACCAAATTCAATCAATTGTTAAGGACAATCAATTGCACTTTCTCTTTATTAAATTTTCCCTTTTATCTTTTACTAATCACCTAAAATTGCATTAATTGAGTAAAAAAATAAAAAAATAACTCACCCATTCCAGCAACATCATGTCTTTATCATTGGTGCTCAGAGCCAGATCAAAAAAACTCTCTCCTTAGATTAGCTGAAGAAGAAATACTCCATAACCGAAAACATCGACTTTCTCCAAACACCTATTCATAGGGAAAATAGAGTTTTTTATCCTGTAAGTTAGGTCACTTTTGGTTTTGGTCCTACTAAGTTTTGACTTTATTTTTTTGTCCGATAACTTTCAAAAAATTAACTTTTTCGTCCTGAAACTGGCTATAGAAGGTCACTCAATCGGTGACGCTGACGTGGAACGAATAATTTTTTTTTTAAATTTTGTTATGATATATATATCCTATGTGGAAGTGTGTGATTGGATAATATTTATATGTGAGTATATGTATTAAAACTAAATCAAAATTCAAAAAAAATATTAATTTAAATTTTTATACCCCATTACCCAACCCACCCCCAAACACCCCCCCCCCCCCCCCCCCCCCCTCTCCGGCAGCACCCCCACTCCCCCAAAACAACCATCTTCTCCAACAGAGTAGCAAACACCCGCCGCCGCTCACTCCAAATTACCCACGCGCTGCTCACTCCAACCGCTCACTCCAAAATACACGGTAATTAGCCCCAACAGAGAGAGATTTCCAGTCGATTGAAATAGAGAGAAAATTCAAATATGTGCTTTAAAGCTGTCTCGCCAGAATCCGGAAATAATTGAAGTTATCTTGCCGGAATTCGGAATTAATTTAAAGGTTCGATCGACCGGAATCCGGAATTCGAAATTAATTGAAGCTATCTCGCCGGAATTCGGAATTCAGAATTAATTTAAAGGTTTGATCGACGCCGGAATCCAGAATTAATTGAAGCTATCTCGCCGGAATCCGGAATTTGAAAATAATTGAAGCTATCTCGCCGGAATTCGGAATTCGAAATTAATTTAAAGGTTCGATCGACGCCGAAAAAGCTTGAAGTCACACGATTTTCATTACCGGAAATTGGAAGCAATTCTCACCGGAGTTTCGAAGCAATCGGAAATTAATGCCTGGAAGTCGTCGCCGCCCCGCCGCCGCATCCCTGCCCCGCCGCTGGTGGGCATTTGTTTGTTACGCGTTTGGGTGAGGGGTTGGGGGGTTAGATTTTTAAATTAATTTTTTTTCTGAATTTTAATTTAATTTTAATATATATATCATAATAAAATTAAATAAAAAATAAAAAACCGTGCCACGTCAGCGTCACCGGTTGGGTGACCTTCTGTAGCCGGTTTTAGGACGAAAATGTAATTTTTTTGAAAGTTATCGGACGAAGAAATAAAGTCAAAACTTAGTAGGACCAAAATCAAAAGTGACCTAACTTACAGGACAAAAAACTCAATTTTCCCTCTACCCATATATAGAAAGGTATTCAGGAGCTAGAAGCAAAACAAGCACCACAGAGAAGGAATGGGCACACAATGGCAATATATAAACGATACAGAATAATCCAAAACATGAAGCAATCTAATCACAAATTCTTTGTCACCTAAAACCAAACCGAAACAACATATAAGAAAAATCCTTTCAACAAAAGAGACCAAGAAAACTCACCAGATAGAAGCAGCACAAGAAAGAGCCTTAACAACTAATTTAAAATCTTGCACCTCATCCCCACCTCTTTAATTACAAGTCCTCCCCAGAAAAAAACTGCTACCAAGAGAAAACCAATTAAATTCACCTCATCACAGAACCCAAACAAAGTTCAAGCTTTCGAAAACAATTCAGCAATTCCTCAATGCGAAGCTGAAACCTCCATGCGATCATACAGGCAAACTAACAAACACATTGTGCGCATTAAAATCCGAAAAAAAATATAGAAAAACAATGGCCTACATGTATAGAGTCCTGATATCTCGTGCTCATAAAACCCTTGTTCCTTCTCTCTCGGCCAAATCCTCTCCTCCAACACAAAATTGAAGACAGCAAGGATAACCGTAGCAATGGATAAATCGAAACAGAAAAGTACACAATTTTCTATTAAAATAAATAAAATCTGAAGAGCAAACCAAGCAATGACTAAAATCAATTGGATCAGACTCTAATAAATCTAATCTAGTTTATGCATCTATAAATTTAAGCTAGAATTAGATAATGGGTTACAGGTTGAATTAATTACTGGGGCCGAAAAATACTTAGCAGAAATGACGGCAAAAGCAGGGCTGATTCGACTGAGAGAGGGCGGACGGTGGTGAGACGGCGGAGGCAGCATCGATCGGTGGCAGTGGCGTCGGCAGCGGTGGCGTGAGGCTAGATCTCTAGAACGAGGGAAAGAGGCTACTGTGCGTATTGAATATTTATTTAATATTTTTTGTGTAACCGCTGTTCAGACCTTATTTTCGAGTGCGATTATTAAAAAGCATGGTCCAAGTGTAACTATCCAAGTTTAAAAATGTAGTAGTGATTATTTTATGATTTTATTTATTATTTTTAATATTTTAAACATTAATTTTAATTATAAAATAAAAAAGGACAATTTCATCAAATAATAAAACATGGACATTTTCATTAAAAAATACATTGTCACATCAACGTGTACCGGTTACAGGACATTTTTATCAGAACAAAGTCTAGCTTTCATTTTTTTAATTGAAATGTTGAGTTTTTTTTCATATTTAAGGGCACAAAATAAATTAAGAAATGTCTTCCTTTGGAGTTAATTTTGCAAAACTAAAGTGTCATTGTGAAAAAAGAAATATATTTCATTCTAAAATTTAACATTCTGTATTTCTCAAAATATGGAAATATAACATCCAAGAAATGTTTCCTTGGATGTAATACCACTTGGTTTTCACCCCCTATAATATGGGGATTTGCTGGATTTATGGAGATTGCAACTCTAAGGGCCCGCTTGGTTGGGTGTGATGATTATAGGGTAATGGAAATTAAAGTGATTGAGGAGTCATTAAAATAGAGGGTAATGAATGAGGAGACATTTGATAGGTAAATTATAACTCATTTTTTATTTTATTGCCATGTAGTGATAATACCAAGCACTACTAATGAAATCATTCTCATTACCCTATAATCAATACCTCTAACCAAGCGGGCCCTAAAAGATAAAAAAAAAATGGGTTCACCATAAAAAAAACTATGGCCTTCTGGAAATCGAATTATCTGTGCAAGCTGTAGTAGAAGGATTACCCTCGTACCTATGCTGGCTTAGTTTTGAAAGAATCTCCCGATTCTTCCTGTTTTGGTCCTATAAGTGATATGGTATTCTTGTGTAGTATGCAACAACTATTTATTTTCATAAGATGTACTGGTTCAAATATTCATAAAGGTGTTTTGAAGTGAAAACAATGAAAAAAAAAAAAACCAAAATATTATGATCTAGCTTATCATATATCAAAATCGAAGTCTAAGAACACGTTGCTTGGCTCGATTTTGATCGCGTATTTTCTCCTTTAGCTCTGTTTACATTGCGGGTTCATTGTTTCGATTTGAAGATATGGGTTGAGCTGGAAGACCCGTCTCAATATCTGAGGCTATCTCACAAAAGAGTCCCTCATTATCCAATGATAATTAGGATGCGCATCAAGTTCACCTTCTGCCACTCGCCCCACTTCTCAGATAAGCCGTCACCTTCTAACAACCTCAACACATCCATCATCTCGGGCCGCCTCAACGGTGAAAATTGAGTGCAAAGAAGAGCAACTTGGATTAGTTGCTCCACCTCCTCATCAACATAAGCCTTTCCTGTTTCTTCTCTTTTAATAGCCTTTTCACTTTAAAAAAGATGTCAAACTATAAGTTAAAGAGTGGAGAGAGAGAGCAAGCTTGGATAATATAGAAAATAAAGATGACAAAAACTTGTACAAGACTGTCTCACAGTGAGTTAGTTCTTAAAATAACACAAATTAACACCCGTTTCTATAAAAGTGTAAATGCGTCATGCTCAACATATACTCTATCTCACTCGTTCCCATCAAAATGCTGCCCTATTTTCATTGGTTAAAATCGCTGATTAAAGACAAAATGAATAGCAACTTTGCTATGTAAATGTGGGGCCCAACGTCTGCATTTTCCATCCTTTCTAATTTCCTTTACTCAATTAATTATGGAAATCCACGTATTGCTTTTCCAATTATTAACTACAACAAGGTGCATGGCTATTAATTGCAATGAAAATTAGCCCGCTTGCTGTTGGGCCTTTGACTAATGGGTCGAATTTGATTTCTTTTCTACTTTAGTCGTGGGGCAAAATATAGAGGTTGGTACTTCGTTCCACATCAATATACACTTTAAAGAGTTGCAATTTTTTTTTAAAAATATATATATTTTGAAAAAATATAGACATATAGATAAATGAATGTATATGTTTTTGGTGCACACAAATAAATATTTTCTTTTTTTATAGTGTGCAAATAAACAAATTTGAAGAATATGATCAGTTCTTTTATATGAATTACTTTCACTAAAGGATATTATAATTTACATCATGTATAGCTATTATGAAACAGGAGACCTTGAATGAAATAAAATTATACTCCCTCCGTCACCAAACACTATTTACACTTTTGAGGACACATTTTTTAAGAAAAATGTATAAAGAGTAGAGTATTGATGGTGATATTGTTGGGAAAATATAGGGTGCCCGGAATCTATTCGTGATGAATTTTAAATACGAATTTAAATACAATTATTACTAGCATGAATTAATCCTAATTAATTCAAATAATAATTCCAACAACTAATTATCATCATGCATGTTGAATTAATTTCACATATTTAATTAAGCGGAATAAACAATTAAATATGCGATTAACGTACCTCTTGTAGAATTGGCCTTTGAATATACGGGACAATTATAATCTCGCTTTATCAATCCAAAGCCTTCTCAAGTATTTCCCTTTTCACCTCACTTGATCGCCGGTGGGAGACGCTTTCAAGTAATTTAATAACTAAGGAAAAAGAAAAATATCTATGCTCTTGATTTTTCCAACACATGGAATTATGTACTTGGGGATGAAATAATCATCCCCTATTTATAAAAGTAGTGACCGAAATTCGTAGAGATTTTATGGGCATGGAGAAAATCTTTTCTTAATCTCTAAGAAATCTTGAATATATCTCATATATTCTTTTCTCCATAATAAAATATTCCACAAAAATCTCACTCTCCTAATAAATATGAAACTCTCGAAAATTACATAGAAGAAATCCAAGATTTGAATCTTCTTGAATATATGAGATATTCTTGTATTCCTAGAATACATATCTTGCATAATATCTTTCCAAGAAAATCAACAAAATCTTTTTCCTCCTTATCATGCAATTTTCGAAAATAATACTTGAAAAATCAGCATAATTATTTTCTTTTTATTTTAATCACCTTATCATTATTGGGCTACTTAATGGGCTACTTGAGGGGCCTTAAGGAGAATTAAGATTGGACCTCATAATGGACTTCTGAATTTCAATATTGAGCCCCAATATAATTCAGCCCATTAATATTAATTATTACCACTAATAAATTAATATTGCACTATCTATCTTAATCCATATTACGATAATATGGGCTCCCGGTTATTATTTCCCGCGTTTAAGATTATCAAGTCCATTAATTAATTAAGCTTCTGAATAGCTCTAAATTAATTAATATATTTCACCTTGGAGTAAAGACAGCTCAACATTATTATTCGTACCGAAGAAACTAATTCTTCACTTGCAAGATTTGGTACAATAAAACTTCTGAGCCCACCAAGGGGACTAATCACACGAGCCGTACTCGCACGCGTTTCTCCGTATTAAATCTTAGCAACCGTCGTATGATTAATATTACTGCCCAAGACACAAAGTTCGAAGTCACAATGATTCTCACCCAACATGAATCAAAGCAGTAACTATTAAACACACACGGTCCTATTTAAGTGACGGAGATTAAGAAATCAACAACCACTGAGGTCTAATTCTTCACCTTTCAGAACAGAAGAATTTATCCTCGCTGTAGGACCTCTTCAACACATACTAAATGTGCTAGTGCAATCTCTTAGTCAAGACAGACCAATCTGAGCCTTACACATCGACCTTTCACGGCGGATTGTTCAATTCCACCTGGGTCGTGAATTGTACGTTTAGTTACAAGTAAACTGTTAATGTTGTCTTCCGTGATCGGGTATCACCACATTAACTACAATGTAACATGTACTATATATTGAACGGTTTGCAATAGAAATTCAACATTCAATTATATCTAAAGCAAATGTGATAAAAGAATTATTCTCATAAATCGAGTGTTTGATACACGAGTTATACAAAGTAAAAGCATACTTTCACGTATAACTCCAACAGATATGTCAAAATTATATCTTTAAAGTAATGAAATTTGTTGGAGTGAGAGTAAAAATAGTGATTTTTTTGTAAATATGTGAATATGGAGTTGAGGAGGGGGATTTCCATATATTGAGTACACAAAGTGTTTGAGGATGGATGAAAAAGGAAAGTGTGCAAAGCTTTTGGAGACGGAGAGAGTAGAAAAAGTTGCACTATTGATCCCAGAAGAATGGGTGCATACCAAACTTTTGGTATATATGTGCAAAAGTGGTCTTTTATTATTTTATTTTTTTGCAGTTTTGATCCCAAAAGAATGAGTGAATGTCAATTTTAATACATATATAAGTGAGAAAGTTGTCTATTTTTTTTTTTTTTTTTTACAGTTTTGGTTCCATCCATTAATTTTTTGTTTTACTAAAACTTTAAATTTTCAATTCTCTTTTGATCAAAATTAAAATTTCCTTGAAACAAAAAATATCAGAGCCACAAGACTCATGCCCAGACAAAGATTATGAGTTCAATTACCGCTGAGAGCAACTCCACCCATATTAAATTGTCCACTCATTGGGCTCCCCAAAGATGGGGAGTGTTGCTCATGAGTGAGGGGGAGTGTTAGGAACATAATTAAATGAATTAATTTTACAACTCTCTACAAATTCGGACTTTTAGATGAGATTAATTCTATTAGAAAAAACTACGAAACTGAAAGTAAAAAAAAAAGTTTTAAAAGTATAATTTACCCTAAAATCATACTCCCTCCGTCTCAAATTCGTTTATAACATTATTAAAAAGGTCCGTCCCAAATTCGTTTGCTACATTTATTTTTGGTAAAAAAAAATAATACTCCCTCCGTCCCCTCTTAACTTTCATAGGGGTGGTGGCACAAATTTTAAGAAAAACTGCTTTATTGACTTTTTCAACCAATGAATGAAGAGTATTTTGAATTAAAGTAGGTATTGTGAGAGTGTTTTATTTCCATACAATGATTTCTTGAGTAGACACACCTTTCCTTCTCCCCATGGTTCAACAAACCCTTTTGGCTGGTGCATGTATAAACTCTCAATAAGATCCCCATGCCGAAAAGATGCCTTAACATCGAGTTGTTGCAGCTCCAGATCTTCTTGAACAACTCTACTGAGAAGTAATTTGATTGAACAATGTTTAACCACAGGTGATAATACCTCATTGTAATCAATCCCTTCTCTCTGAGTAAATCCTCTGGCTACTAACCTGGCTTTAAACCTCACTTGATCCTTCACACCAGATTCAAGCTTCCTTTTAAACAGCCATTTACAACTGATTAGCTTCTGCCTAGGTGGTTTATCAACAAGAATCCAAGTTTGATTCTTCTTAAGAGACTCCATCTCTTCTGTCATGGCTGAATCCATGACTCCCTATCATCACACTCAAGAGCTTCCTTGTAGTTCTTAGGTTCTTGGTACTCTATGGCTTCTGCTGTAACAAGTGCATATGAGACCAAATCAACACGACCAAACCTTGCTGGAGGATGTATTTGTCTTCTAGTCCTGTCTCTTGTCAAACTATAATTTCTCAAGTCTGCTTCTGGCACTCCTTCCTCCTCCTCTGCTGGTGCACTATCCTCATCTGATGGCTCATTCTCTCCTGGTTCTTGCTCTGGTTCAGAACCAGATGCACTATCATGATTAGGCTCCACCTCAACTTGAGTAATTGGCTCAGAAATAACACCATCCATCTCTTCAGCTGATGGCTCTCTATCACCTCCACCAGACTTGTAACCCATCTGTGATTCATTAAACACAACATCTCTGCTGGTAATACACTTCTGGTTCCCACCCCACAACTTGTACCCTTTGGATACCCAATGAAAACACATTTTAAAGCTCAATGTTCAAGTTTGTCTTGCTTCACATGAACATAAGCTAGACATCCAAACACTTTCAACTTTGAGTAATCTGATATCTTTCCATACCAGATCTCATCTGGGGTTTTAAACTCAATAGCAGATGATGACACTTTATTAATGAGATACACAGCTGTGTTAACAGCTTCACCCCAAAAACTCTTAGGTAAATGAGCATCAGATAACATACACCTAACCCTTCCAGAATAGTTCTATTCATTCTCTCAGCTAAACCATTCTGTTGGGGGTTTTAAGGAACATTTTTATGCCTAGTAATACCCTTCTCCCTACAAAATTGTTGAAACTCTTCTGATAGAAATTCAAGTCCATTATCAGTCCTTAAGTGCTTTAAAGTTCTGCCTCTCTTATTCTCAAGTTCAATCAACCATTCTTTGAACTTAGAGAAGGCATCACTCTTCTGTTTAAGAATGTAAAACCAAACCTTTCTGGAATAATCATCAATAAGGGTAAGGAAATACCTGCCTCCACCATGAGTGGATACCCTTGCTGGTCCCCATACATAAGAATGTATGTAATCCATAACCTCCTTGGTGGTATGCTTCCCCTTTTGGTATGCTTGCTTCTTTGATTTCCCCAGAACACACCTCTCACAGAATTCCAGCTTACATATCCTCTTCCTAGGGATTGCTCCTTCTTGGATAACTCCACCAGACCCTTCTCACCAACATGTGCCAATCTCTTGTGCCACAAGTTGACATCAGAAGACTCCATAGCAACATCAGCTGATCCTGTTACAATTCTTCCAATCAAAGTATACAAACCATTCTTAATCATACCCCTCATAACAATTCTTCCAGATTTGGTTATTGACAGAACTCCCTTTTCTGTCTTGAATTCAAAACCCTTAGAATTCAATGTACCAAGAGAAACAAGATTTCTCTTCAACTCAGGAACAAACCTGACATCAGATAAGATCCTATCAACTCCATCAAACATCTTGATCTTGATGGAACCAGATCCTTGCACCCTACAACTCTCGTCATTACCCAAAAGAACAAGACGTCCATCAATCTTCTCAAGATTCAGGAACCAGTCTTCATGTGGACACATATTAAAAGTACACCCAGAGTACAAGACCCATTCTTGACTTAGTCTCTCATGACTAACCATCAGGACTTCTGCACTATCATATCCTTCTACCTCCACAACAACTGCATTTCCATCTTGATCATTTTAATTGTCTTTCTTCCTCCTTTAAGGGCAATTCTTTCTCAGATGACCTTCCTTATGGCAAGTGAAACACTTTCTCTTCTCAACAAAATCAGATTTCTTCCCACCCTTATTCCCTTTTCCACCATCCTTCTTCTTGGACTGAAACCCTTTCTTCTTCTTGGATTGAACATTCAATCCTTCAGCAGGCTTCTTCCCTTCAGTCTGGATCTGTAGAAACTTGGTTTTCAGGGTAGTTTGAATATCATCAAACATCACCTGATCTTGTCTTCCAAATAGCAAGACATCTTTGAAATTTTCCAGAGACTTAGGTAGAGAATTCAACAACATCAATGACTTGTCTTCATCATCAATTGTAACATCCAAACTCTCCAGATCATCCACCAATCTGTTGAACTCGTCCAACTGATCACCAAGATTCTTGTCTTCATTCATCTTGAAGGCTTGAAGCTTCTGTTTCATGTATAACTTGTTCGTAACAGACTTGGTCTGGTATAACTGCTCCAGCTTATTCCAGACAGCCCAGCCCAGCCCACCCTTACCTCCGCCCTTGATGACACTAGTAATGGAGTCACAATTGCAACAAGTTTTCAAAATATATAAATTCCCAAATTTGGTTGGGTCCATGATTATGACGTAATATCCCATCAAAGAAAAAAAAAATGAGTGTAAAAACTGCATATTTTATTGTGATTCTGTTATAAATTTAGGTGAAATTTGAGATTAGATTTGTGCCATGGACAAAAGGAAATAAAAATATTAGAGCATGCAATTAAGTTATAATGAATTAATTAGGATCCACGAAAGGACCCATATTATAAAATTCGCGGGTCCTGGTTGAGTTTGGCCGGATTTAAATAGTTTTCCTCAAAAATCTCGTGCAACTATAATTCGAAGTGTGTAAAATTTCAAAGTTATTTTCAAATACATAATACTCCCTTCTTCCCAACTTAAACATCACATTTTCTTTTCGGGACATCCCACAGTGAACTTTACACCCCAAAAAAGGAAATAAAATACTCTAACTATACCTACTTTATTTAAAAATACTCTTCATTCATTGGTTCAAAAAGTCAATAAGTTCTGTTTAAAAATGAGCTCACTTTAAATTCCGCAAGTCATCACTTAGTCACCTAAATTTTATTGTGCTAATCTCGTGTCATTTATAGCGGGTTATTTTTCAAAACGTAGATTATAAACATAATTTAGAATCCCAAGTCATCACTCAGTGCCTAAAATCCGAACTAATTTTGTTTTCTTTCAGTTAAAGGATAACAACAACACCATATACACAACGAAAGTATTCAGCTTTCGTTATCAAAGGCAGTGACTATATTCATCATGAAAGAGTCATGCAGGGATCTTTATAAAATATTTAACACAAAAGAGTAATACACATAAGTATTAGACATAACTATCATCGAGTGACTATATAAATATTTGTCAACTCGATATACGAATAAAAGTTTTAATAGATATTTTTAATCAAAAGTTTTAATATTAATAAGGAATACCAATGGAAACCGTATCACTACTCCGTCGATGCAAGCTCCCCTTCACCGTACCCTGAAATGATTAAAAAGAGGGTGTGGGATTTTAATACGTCGTGTGGATGGTCTGCATGCTATTATATGAAGTCGACAGTACACAAGATATGCCATTTTCTTAAATATCATTTACTTTCCTTTCTTTTTCATATATTTCGTCATCATGACACCTAGCTTCATACGTCAGATCATTACGTATCATTTTAGATAGCATTCGTCATACAGCCCGCAAGCTCTTTCCACCGCAGCACCTAGCCGCAGAAGTCAGACCATAACATATCATTTAGATATTATTTGTCATACAGCCCATAGGATTATTCCATCACCGCGCCTAGCTACACAAGTCAGACCGTAACATACTATTTAGATATCATTCATCATATAGTCCGCAATCTTTTTCCACCATGACGCCTAACTACACGAGCTAAACTGATACATATCATTTTAGATATCATGTAGCCCTTAAGCTCTTTCCACCACGATGCCTAGCTACACAAATCAGATCATTACGTATCATTTCAGATTTTAAACATCATGCAATATGACTCGTAAGTCAAAACATACGCAATAAAATTTAAAAAATATAAATGAAACAACAATTTAACCAATTACAATGAATATATATATATATATATATATATATATATATATATATATATTAGAAATGTAATTGGGGACGTGTAGGGCAAAGCCCAGTCGGTAGAAGGCTTCATTTCCGTCAGAAGCGACGACAGCAGACCACTGCAATGGCTTGGTGGATGGTTTGATAAAGGGTTGAAGCTGAAGGCCTGTAAATATTTATGTTGAAAGCAAACGAGGGTTTTCACGAAGGGTCTCACCCTCACCTAAGATTACAATTTTAACGTGCACGAGGGCCTGCACTCACCAACAAACAAGGGGCCTGCCTTCTTTAGCTCACAAGGATAACGCCTTCGCATTGGTCAACTTGGTGCAGCTGATGAGGGCCTGCACTCGCCAACTATCGAGGGGCCTCGCCCTCGTTCATGCATAACGGTTTAGCCCTCGTCTCGGACTCATTTCAAATCAGATGAGGACCTTGCTGTTTTTAACTGACGTGGTTGTATTCGCCCTTGTCTCTCCCCTGGTTAAATATTGAAATATTTTGAAATCTTCAATACCCTATTTAATAACGTTAGGGGGTGGGGTGGGGTGGGGTGGGGGGGGGGGGTAGTGTTACTTATGTTGTGCACACTGTGCACGCCATTTGAATGTTATTATTAGTTTCATTAAAGAGTGTTAATATATAAATACCAATCTTTCAACTTCATGAACATTTTTAGTTATTATTAAAAATTTATATTGATTATAAATATATTTAAAAAGGTGAAAATAATTACATATAAATACTTCTAATACCCCTTTTGTCCATCAAATTTATGTTCACTCGTCTTAATCATCCGTCCATCGAATTTATGCACCCTCAACCATAACTTAATTACTAAAGCTCTAATTAATATTTAGTATTTTAAAATATACTATTATTATTAAATATGAACTTAAAAAATATATTAGTGGTAGTTATTATGAGAAAAATAATGATTTATTTAGATAAATTTTTATTTTTTAGTCATGGTTATGTGCTTTAGAACTTTTTTTTGAGCTTAAATGAGTTTGGCTCGTTGAGTTAGTTTATTAATTTTTGTGAGCTCAAACTCAAACGGTCTTTTAATAATTTACAAACCGAGATTTTTTTCGAGTCAAGCTCAAACTAAGCTCGATTACTTCCATAATGAATTTTGACGAGTCGAACTCAATCTGTTTGTGAGCCAAAAATTGTGTATTACTCCCTCCGTCCCGAATTAAATTACACACTTTGTTGGCCACGTGTTTTAAGAAAAACTGATTTATTGACCTTTTGAACAAATGAATGAAGATTATTTTGAAATAAAGTAGACATAGTTAGAGTATTTTATTTTCTTTTTGTGCAGTGAAGTTTATCGTGGGACGTCCCAAAGAGAAAAGTATGAAGTAATAGTTGGGACGGAGGGAGTATTATGTATGAGAATATCGATTAAACCAGAAAGCCATTTTGGGCAAATAAAAAAGAAATGAAGAGAAGGTCGCATAATTTTGAATTAGGAGATATCAGCTTTGTGATAGAGGGACCGAGTTAATGAACTGTAATTTGGGCCCACAGCCATAAATTTTTATATATCCGTCATAAATTAAGTTCATCTCTAATATCTTAAATTTTAGTGATACAACTCCAAAAAAGATGTGATTTGATTAAAACATGTGACCTATCGGAGGCAAAGTGATTAATCCTTAATATTAGGTAAAACATAGCATTCATGAATTTGAAATTAATAGTATAATTGAATGTATGTGTCGGCCGCCACAAACTATTAACAATTGGACTTTTATCGAATCCAATTATATATGTATGACATTTCTCACATGTATCTTGCAATAAGTGAAACTGCTCTTCACCCATAATTTTTTATTTTATTTTTTTATTTATCTTGATCAGGTAATTCCAAGAGTCCAAAATCAGAGGGACATATCATATGTGATGCACAACCAAATTGAAACCATGGATCATGCCAAAAAGCCCCCACCCAATTTTACATGTTACTATTTCACTGCATCAATCTACAATCATGGATTCTCTCTCCCTTCTCTTTTGTCATTGCATGGCCTCAATAATTATGACCTGTGTCAGAACTCCGGCGCTGGAATCCACCTCCGGCCACCTATAGTCAGTTTAAGATTTTAATGCAATGGTTGTAATTATAATGGGCGCTGATTTAATACTTTTCGACCATAACTAATATCATCGGACCACATTTATTATTTCTTTTAACAAAACGTCAATTTTAAATAAAGACTGAAATAGTAACCAGTCCGAAAAATCTTTTGGGAAAATGCATTTTTTGAGCTTGAAATTTGGTTGAATTTAGTTTTCGTCTTGTTAATTTTAGGATATTGAATTTCATCCTATTACTTACAAAAATTGTGTTTTTCGTCCTGTGAATTTTCCAATTTTGAACATAATCCTATAACTTACAAGAAATTGGTGCCAAGGGTTGCAGCGGCGTCGATGGAGAGAAGATGACAGGGGAGAGAGAGCTCCTCAAATTTATAAGGGCTTGATTTCTTTGCACAAATTACACACAAGAATCAAAGAGACAAACCTGAAAAAATCAAGAGGGGCGGCTTGAGAAGAGACAGACAAGAAAGAGAAGGCGAGAGGAAGGGCTTAGGTGTATTCTTTTTGCTCTGATTTTTTTGTATTCGTAAAAATTGAATTAGAAAATTAATAATTTTGGCATTTGTAAGTAAAAGAACTTTTCCCATTTTGAATATTGTTTTCGAATTTAATGAACTATTAAACCCCAATCATCCATGCCACTTGTATAAGAAAATCAATTAAAATCTCACATAAGCAGTTGACCGGTTCCATGACCGCCAATAGCATGTAAGAAGACCAAATTAAAAAAAAAACTACAAACTTAAAGGACCAAATCCAAAAAGTGATATTGATTGGGACCAAATTCGAAATCAGGTTGAATTACAGGAATTACAAATATATAATCCCTTTCATTTAACAAAACGTCAATTTTAAATAAAGACCGAAATAGTAACCAGTCCGGAAAATCTTTAAGGAAAATGCATTTTTTGTCCTTTAACTTTGGTTGATTTTGGTTTTCGTCCTCTTAACTATTGAATTTTGAATTTCATCCTATAACTTACAAAAATTATGTTTTTCATCGTGTTAATTTTCGAATTTTGAACTTAATCCTATAACTTACAAGAAATTTGTGCGAGGTCATATATTCCGGACGAAAAACACAATTTTTTGTTAGTTATAGGACGAAATCCGAAATTCCAGACTATTTCGGTTTTTGTTAGTTGAATTTGCCACGTGGGGAATTGAATACGCGGATTCAAGAATCATACCCCATTTAGGGGTCAGGTGCGAATCCAATGCAATATCATGATATTTTTAAAAGAATCCGTGCATCATATCCCACACCCACATGATATTTAGTTGGGCCAAATTTTGCCGGTTCATTTGGAAATTCAGGTTGCCGCATATATACTGCTAGTTTCTCGTTTAATATCATTTGTATATAATGTGGAAGTTTTGTTGATGGTTGGTTTGCATATATATAAATGTATTTTTGAAGTTAAAAAAGAAAGAGGTGCACATTAATTAGTCATTTTGTTGACTAGATAATTTGAGCAAGTAGAAGGATATACAGCCTTCCACAAGATAGAAACAGAAAATACAAAGAGCTAGCACTAGACTATGAGACTAGTCTAGGTAGCATATTTTTTGCGACACAGATGACAATTATTGAAAGCCATAAAAGCAACACTTATTAGATGGATATACGTGCATGCTTGTTTAGGCAGTTTCAACTGCACGAATAGAAGCCTTGGTGCAAAAAGCAGAGCATGTATCGGTACATTTTTCAACTGCTCCATTCACAACTTCACTTGCATCTACTCACCCAAAAAAAGAAAAGAAAAAAAGAGTAATTAGAATCTTTGAGAGCAAATTAAATAAAAACGATATATAATTTTACCAGAATTTTGGAGAGTGGCTATGGCAGCGCACACAGAGGAGACACACCCCAACTTGCAGTATTCATCACCTTAATTTACATGCAATTAATTAATTTGCAAATTAATCTTTTGCAGCAAGTAATTAGAATAAATTTTACCTGCAGTGTTTTGGAGAATCTCCTTAGGATAGTCAGCGGGACATTCCGTCCCCGAAATGATTTTGCATCCAGAGAGTACTGCACAAACTGCCCTGGGGCTTCCCGCGAAGCGACAGGTATTATACACATTTCTGGCAGTGGTGCTTCGGCAACAACTCTTTGCCTCAACTTCAATTTGTCCCAAAACAAGAAAGCTCACCAGGAGAACACTCATAACAACAATTTTACCTGTAATACCACAAGTTTGTATTTATTGATTATTATTTATATGTATAAATATATGAATTTTACCTTCCATCGTGAATTCGAGAGTTTGTATTGATGAAAGTAGACTTGCACATACCCAACTTAAATACTAGCACTTCACACCGCCACCTGTCATCCTTATCCTAATCCTTATCTCAACCTCCGGTTAAAATAATGCATGCGAATGGAATTAAGTAGATACAAAACTATGAATACTACTACTATTACATTTGTTATATGATATCATCGACTTACATTTAATGCGATATGTGACGGACGGTCCCCTTCAACCAACAAATGGTCCACAAACACTACAAAAAACTCGCGTTTTTACGACGGGAATGACCATCATAAAAAAAGTGGATCCCACTCTTCGTTTATTCGGCCAAATTTAATGACGAGAAGCCCGTCGTACATTTTAAAATCGACATTAACGATGGCCTTGCCCGTCGTAAAATTCAAACCGTTTAACCGGGGCTCTTCGTAATCGGTGCGATATTATTGTGGCCGATAAGTTTACGATGGGATTTAACTTTAGGTAATCGGTGCATTTTGCAAGTGTCCAGTAATATATAAATTTTATTACTAAATATTTAATTGTAGGAGCGGGATCGTGGACGTAAGCCCTCTCATTTTGAGAGACTACATCTTGCCCACCCACTGGATGAGGGGACAGGAAAGTCCACCTATGACCACACCACCAAGATCCACGTACGTATTGTATTTAATTTTAATTATAGTGTTATTTTCAAAAATTTTATTTATTAATTTAAAATATTGTTAATTTGCAGAGGAAGATGTGCGATGGTCTTGCCTCCCATTCTCAGCCTCATGAAGGAGTGGAAGGATCAGACTCTCTGCGCTCCCCCCTCCCCTCAGAGCTTTCTGTAGACGTTCAAAATGAGCTCTACTTTAAAAACGTCAAGGCTAAGAATGGGCGGTACACTGTGTTGGGACCACAATAATTGGAGGTCGGCAAACGACCCCCAGTAAGGCGATATAACCGGTGATAGATTCAATCTCGGCCATAAGATCGACGTCTGGGTGATCTCAAACCTCTTCGACCCCAGACAATAGCTTCAACCCGGTATGGTCTCGCCAGCTTCGTCTGGCCTCAGGTATAGTCCGATCACACCAGTCCTCATCGACCTCCTGTGACCTATCCAAACGCCGGCTCTAATCTCAATAAATCGAAGTACAAAGGCAGAACAACATCAAGATAAGACTCAGGCGACATAACCCGGATCCGATCTCCGACCCGCACAAGAAACCGGTGGCCAACCGATCTCTGACCTCTTTTTCCAACAAAATGACTGCAGATCCATTGAGTATGTGATAGAATCCGACAGAATCAATCCAAATATGGTCAAGAGCCACCTCCTTACACGAGGACATAGAGAATATTCCGTACAAATTGAAAAATTGCTAAGAGAATCATCCTTCAGAGACACGTGGCAACACCGGAGTGGTCAACCGTCTGAAAGAAAGGACATATGGTAGCCTACGCGTATTCAGGGTCTGCTAGCATTTAATGCAACGGTTCCCCACCGAGGTCGAAAATGAAATATATATTACCCCGCATATGTAAAACTTATAAATATGTTCCCACTTGTACAAAAAAAGTATTTTTAATATGCAGAGGAAGATGCGCGATGACCTTGCCTCCCAGTTTCAGCCTTAGGAAGGGGTGGAAGGTTCGGTCTCTATTCCCCCTCCCCTAAGAGCCCTCTGTAGACGTTCAAAATGAGTTGTACTTTAAGAACGTCAAGGCTAAAAAGAGACGGAACACTGAATTGTGTCGTTTTGGAAAGAGCCTACTCGGATCTCGGGGAAGTAGTTCATCCTCCTCCAAGTCCTCCATCGACTCTCATCCCAGCATCATCGAGAGACAGCTTTCGATGGTGGAGGACGGGTACCTCCACATTAGATGGAGGGATACCACCATTACCGAAACCGGTGCAGCCTGTTATCCCGCCGCCCCCGGAGCTCCAAAGGCCTCATCCAGAGGATGAAGAGATGGAGAATTCTGATTTCCAAAATGTTGATTAGGAGTTTTTTATTATCTTGTACTGAATTTTTTTATTCGACATTACTATTATTAAATTTTTTCCTAATTTTATATTTTTAATATAATTTACATGTTTTAGTTTACAAAAACCAATTATAAATGTCGAATTAAATAAATTTGTAACACAAAAAATATAATTTATAACAACATTTATTAAAACAAGTTAGAAATGAAAAAGAATTAATTTGATGAATAATAAAAAAAGAATGACTCAATTTGGATACGTATAAAATTAATTACGTACAAATGCACGGATTCTAAGTAAGCGCCCTAACGGCGCGCGCACCTTCTACATGCAAAAGAGGTCGCCTGATCGATTCCCCTTGAATGCAAATTTGCAATTAATTGTTCTAGGTCCAATAGGGGTTATATGGAGGTTGGGTAGGAATATATAGCTTGGGGGCCGATGGCCCAGTGGTTCGCACCCGCCCCGAGTGCGCAAGGGGTCTGGGTTCGAACCACACAAATGACGAGTCGCTTGTCGTAAATATTTTATGTATACATTTAAAAAAAAAATTTGGATATATTTTACGACGGGTTTCGCCCGTGGTAACACTTGGTGCCGGACCGGGTCTTTGACCGGCCGTTTATACGATGGACTTGTCTGTCGTATATTTACGACGGGCGGTAAAAACCGTCGTAAATTTTTGCTACACCCGTTTGACTACAGCCACGTGTCCATCCTAATATCCATTACTGACTGGGTTTTACGATGGAAAATCTGTTGTTGACGCCATTGTAAATCAAAACTTTTTTTGTAACTTTTTTTGTAATGAAATGCCATTTTACAAATTTTATTATTTATTTTGTTTAAATAGATATATTATTTGACAAAAATATTTGATTTTTGACAAAACTATATACATACTAAATAAAGTACAAACAAAATTAAACAAATCAATACAATCATATCCATTAGCTAACTAACTCGAGGAAACCGAAATTATATTAGATATCAACCAGAATGTAGGAATTTATAAACTCGACCATACATGTACACACACATAGAGTGGGATCACCATTTTTAGCTTTCTACCTCAATCCCTTTTCCATGAGATTTTCCAGAAAAAATTGACAGGACCTTGTGAAGAACAGGTTGCAGATTAAAAGGCACTGCCTTTAATTCAAGCCTGCCAGATTCAATCTTGGCATGATCTAAGACCTTGTTAATTAATGATATCGAATCCGTTCTGCTATCATGAGCAGTTTACACAAAATTCAATTAGCAGGCATCCAGATTCGTATCCATAAGCATTTGGAGCATGCCTAAAATAAAGTGTTGCTTTAGCATTACTAGTAGCAAAAGCTTGAGAAGATAGAACAACCACTGGCAGAAATATTAAGATAAAACTTAAAACTACCTAAGACCCCATTCATTGGGCGACTCCCTTGATGATACTAAAACGTTTCGCTCGATCCTAAACATCATGTGAGGGATGCGTAGGATATATGCAAAATAAAAATGGGCTGTCAGAAAAAGAATTAAATGTACAAGTTTGATTTATCTTTCAATTAGATGTTGAACTAACCAAAGAAGTAAACATCCAAGCTTTTATTTGGCATGAATTCGTACACCAATATCTTCCCTTCTTTCTCTACGCGACATCCCAACACTTTGACAAGATTCCTGTGTTGGAGTTTGGAGATGGGGATCACTTCATTCACGAATTCTTCAATGCCTTGCCCAGAAAAAAGCAGAGAGCCTCTTTTTCCTGATTTCCCTACACTCAAACACATAAAAGATAATTAATAAATAAAGGTTGGTTGGTTGCTCATGCTTCTTTAGAAAAAGCAGAATCAGAAGAATTTACTTTGTAAACAGAAGGACCAAAACCTCCGCTTCCAAGAGGATTTTTTTAGTGGAATTGATGTGTAGCATTTGCAAGTGTCTCCACCTTCTCTGCTTCAAGATTGAGTACTATTGCAGTTGAATCTGATGAAAATGTTTGCCCTGTTTCTAAATGTTTTTTGTTTTCTGTTTTGCCTCCTCCTGATTTATCAAATTAATTAAGACACAGCAGTGAGGCCAATCATATATATATTATATATCTAAGTACTATTAGGTCCATTAGTCTCACCTTTTCTGGTAAACATCCAGCAGCGAGCAATGAAGAAGAAAATTAATATGCAAACAAAAGCCACCGCTACTGGAATTATGATAAACAGTTTGTTCATGTCGTTGTGGGTATAAGATAATAATCGCATAACATAAACCAACAGGCAATAATTTCACACAAGATTAAAAATATACATAAAGGGAATGCAGACAACTATACCCAGGAAGCTACTCTAATCAAGATGTCGATACAACAATCACTAGAATGAAAGTAGGGCGCTCAAACTTTTTGGAAGACCCTGACCCTTACTACATATTTTCTTTCTTCGAAGCAATGAGTGCCTTCAAGAGGAAAATCACATTAGGCCTTGACCCAAACTAAATTTAAAATAATATCACAAACAAAATTATTGGTTTATAGTAGGTATAAGAAGAGCTAACTTAAGTACAATTTAATAACCCTTCAAAATAGATAATATGCAGCACTCCCGTATCAACCACATCAGAGCCATACATTTTGATTGGTGCAACTTGGTTGGTTGTATCATAAACATTCACCATGATAGTCTGTTTGCTAACAAGTTGATGCAGAAGCCTCTCAACTAATTCTGGAATATCATAAGCAGCACCTAGCTAACTATTATGAGGCAACGAAAAGAAAAAATCAACCAACAAAGCTAAGTAGACATGAAGTCAGAGAGAAGTATGACTCCCTGTTGCATGCAAAAACTAAAAGAATTACTTACCCTACGGTAGCATTGATGCGTTCCTCTGTCGAGGCATTGAGAGGTTGATCATGATTTTTCATCACCTGTTAACTAGTATATGTGTTGGTCAGGCAGGAAAGTGTTTCACATAATAGGAAAATAAAGTACTATCATAGGATTTCAGATTTATCTTTAAATTTATAGACCATTTCTTCTCAAACCATATCTAATAACTCAAGATATTAGCAAAAGTAAAAACATGATTCAAATCCAAGATGAGTAATAAGAAAAATATGAGTTAAAATTAGATAGTTGATTATTGACTGCCACAACAATCAATCGCATCACGAATTTGCATTGTGTTTGTATTCACAACACGAATTACATTATATGATCATCGAGTAGGATAAAACTATAAAGAAACAAAACAAACAAGTATACTCACAATTGGCAATCCATCCAATGCACGTTCCTCCACATTTTGTGTATGCACCACACCACGATCTTTCAAGTTCTTACCATAATTAAGACACATCACAGAATTCTATATAAAAAGGACAAATAAGAATTACAAAAGAAAACCTTATTAACTTATTCAGAACTTTTAAAATTAACTAAAAAATGTGGGGGAAAAAAGAGGAAAGAGAGATGGGAATAAAATCAAGTGCAAAAGGCATTAAGAAAACTGAGCTTTTGCAAGGATATCAATGAGTTAACAGATATCAAGCGCAACGTAAACAAGCTATGCATATAATTTATCATATAATATGATAAATGACGGATAATTTTCGTTATTTAATTTTTATACATACAACTATTTTTAACAAAATTCACCGATAAATTTAATGACAGAACTTCTGTCGGTAATATTTTGATTTTTATTTTTTTATATAAAATAAATAATTTACATATTTTTAATTTATTATAAAATTTTGATGACAAATATATTTTCGGTAATTATTTCATAATTAATTATTTTTACTTTTAAATTAATCTATTTATTTTTTGACGGATTTTCCATCAATTCTTTTTTATCTTGTAAATTTAATTTCTTTTGTATAAAAAATAATACATTTTTGACGGAAATCTGCCATAAAATTTTCGAAATCCATCACTAATTAGTGACGAATATTTCCGTCACAAAAATCAGTTACCAATTACTAAATTTTTTGTAGTCATAGTTAATTTTAAAAGATTTGAAATTCCAAATTTGGGTGGGTCCATGATTATGAAGTGTAAATATCCCTTCAGAGGAAAAAAATTAGTGTAAATAATATATATATATATATATATATATATAATTGCTTATCTTATTGTGATTCTATTATAAATTTTAGTGAAATTTGAGAATAGATTTGTGCCAGAGATAAAACAAAATAAATATAGTAGAACATGTAATTAAATGATAATTAATTAATTAGGATCCATGAAATGACCCATATTATAAAATTCGCGGGTCCTGTTTGGGTCGGTCTGGATTTAAAAAAAATTCCTCAAAAATATTGCGCATCTCTAACTCGAAGTGTCTAAAATTAGAAAATTTTATTGTGCTAATTTGAAGTTATTTTTCTCATATATAATACTCCCTTCGATCCAACTTAAGATTCACACTTTACTTTTTGGGACGTCCCGCAGTAAACTTTACACCCCACAAAAGGAAATAAAATACTCTTAGTGTACTTATTTTATTTCGAAATACTCTTCATTCATTGGTTCAAAAAGTTAATAAATCAGTTTAAAAAGTCAATAAATCAATACTGTTTAAAAAATGTGCTCACTTTAGAATCTGCAAGTCATCACTTAGTCACCTAAATTTTATTGTGCTAATCTCGTGCCATTTATAGCGGATTATTTTTTCAAAATGTAAATTATAACACTTAATTTAGAAATTCCAAGTCTTCACTTAGTGTCAGTACACAAGATATGACTTTTTCTTAAATATCATTTACTTTAATTTCCTTTTCATATATTCCGTCCTCATGACACCTAGCTTCACACGACATCTCATTACATATCATTTTAGATAACATTTGTCATATAGCCAGCAAGCACTTTCCACCACGGCGCCTAGCCATAGAAGCCAAATAGTTACATATCATTTAGATATTATTCGTCATACAACCCATAGGCATTTTCCACCACCACGCCTAGCTACACGAGCCAAACCGTTACATATCATTTTAGATATCATATAGCCTCCATGTTATTTCCACCACGGTGTCTAGCTACACAAGTCAGACCATTACGTATCATTTCAGGTACCATACATCATGCAATATTATTCGTAAGGCAAAACTTACGCAATAAAATTTTAAAAATATAAACGAAACAACAATTTAACCAATTACAATGAAAAAATATAGATAGTAGAAATATAATTGGCGACATGTAAAGCAGTGGCTTGGTGGAGGGTTTGATAAAGGGTTGAAACTGAAGGCCCATGAGTATTTATTTTGAAAGCAAACGAGGGTTTTCACGAAGGGTCAGACCCTCTCCTAGGATTTCAATTTTAACATCCACGAGCGCCTGCACTCACCAACAAACAAGGGGCCTGCCTTCTTTAGCTCACAAGGATAACGCCTTCGCCTTGGTCAACTTGGTGCAGCTGATGAGGGCCTGCACTTGCCAACTATCGAAGGGCCTCGCCCTCGTTCATGCATGGCGGTTTAGCCCTCGCCTCGGGCCCATTTCAAATCAGATGAGGACCTTATCCTTTTTAACTGACCGGGGTGTGGGGGGGGGGGGGGGGGGGGGGGCATTGGGGTAAATTCTCTCTTTAAGCTCCTTCTATAAATTGGCCTTTTTTGTAGTGTTACTTATTTAATCGAATAATATTAATCATTTTAGTGAATGTTATTACTGAAAAACTAGTTGCACGCTATAAATACCGTGCACACAATTTGAATGCTATTATTAGTTTCATTAAAGAGTGTTAATATATATATAAGTTAACTTCATGAACATTTTTAGTTATTATATTCATTGAATAAAATATATTATAAAAAATTATATTTTATTTCCATATTAAAAATTTATATTGATTGTAAAGGTGAAAATAATTGCATATACATACTTCTAATACCCCATATATCCATCAAATTTATGTTCACTTGTCTTAATCGTCCGTCCATCAAATTTATGCACACCTCTTTGAAATTAACTATTTATATCTACCCTCAACCATAACTTAATTACTAAAGTTTTAATCAATATTAAATATTTTAAAATATATTATTATTATTATTATTATTAAATATGAATTTAAAAAATATATTAGTGATAGTTATTAGGGATTTAAACCAAATTCCTCCTGTATCTTTTCACCTTTATCAAAATGGTCCTCTATTTATTTGTTTTATTAATTTAGTCCCGTGTCTATTCTAGTTTCGCCAAAATGGTCCTAATTGGCCTAAAAATGTAAAAAATCTCACCGTTTTGGTCCTATATTTATTTTCTTTGCCAATTTAGTCCGGTATCAATTCAAATTTCTCCAATTAGGTCCAAATTGAACGCATAAAATATAAAATATCACCTTTTTAGTCATGTGCACTAGTGTTTTCGGTGAAAGCCTATGATGTGTTTTTTTTTCAATTAGGATCATTTTCACCAAATTAGGACCATTTTGGTGAAACTTTAAAAAATACCTGACTAAATTGATAAAGCAAATAAGTAGAGGACCATTTAGATAAAGGTAAAAATATAGAGGACGAATTTGGTTTAAATCCCTAGTTATTATGATGTGCAATACTGATTTATTGAGATAAATTTTCATTTTCTAGTCATGGTTATGTGCTTTTGAACTTTTTTTCGAGCTTAAATGAATTTTGGCTGGTTGAATTAGTTTATGAATTTTTGTGAGCTCAAACTCAAACGATCTTTTAATAATTTACAAGCCGAGATTTTTTTCGAGTCGTGCTCAAACTAAGCTCGAGTACTTCCATAATGAACTTTGACGAGTCGAACTCAAACTGTTTGCGAGCAAAAAATTGTCTATTACTCCCTCCGTCCCGAATTAAATTTCACACTTTGTTGGCCACGTGTTTTAAGAAAAACCGTTTTATTATCCTTTTGAACAAATGAATGAAGATTATTTTGAAATAAAGTAGGTATTTATTTTGAAATAAAGTAGGTATAGTTCGAGTATTTTATTTCCTTTTTGTGCTGTGAAGTTTATCGGGGGACGTCCCAAAGAGAAAAGTGTGAAATAAGAGTTGGGACGGAGGGAGTATTATGTATGAGAATATCGATTAAACCAGAAAAGCCATTTTGGGCAAATAAAAAAGAAATGAAGAGAAGGTCGCATAATTTTGAATTAGGAGATATCAGCTTTGTGATAGAGGGACCGAGTTAATGAACTGTAATTTGGGCCCACAGCCATAAATTTTTATATATCCGTCATAAATTAAGTTCATCTCTAATATCTTAAATTTTAGTGATACAACTCCAAAAAAGATGTGATTTGATTAAAACATGTGACCTATCGGAGGCAAAGTGATTAATCCTTAATATTAGGTAAAACATAGCATTAATGAATTTGAAATTAATAGTATAATTGAATGTATGTGTCGGCCGCCACAAACTATTAACAATTGGACTTTTATCGAATCCAATTATATATGTATGACATTTCTCACATGTATCTTGCAATAAGTGAAACTGCTCTTCACCCATAATTTTTTATTTTATTTTTTTATTTATCTTGATCAGGTAATTCCAAGAGTCCAAAATCAGAGGGATATATCATATGTGATATGTGATGCACAACCAAATTGAAACCATGAATCATGCCAAAAAGCCCCCACCCAATTTTACATGTTACTATTTCACTACATCAATCTACAATCATGGATTCTCTCTCCCTTCTCTTTTGTCATTGCATGGCCTCAATAATTATGACCTGTGTCAGAACTCCGGCGCTGGAATCCACCTCCGGCCACCAGAAATTATTTTTTAATTTTTTATAGTCAGTTTAAGATTTTAATGCAATGGTTGTAATTATAATGGGCGCTGATTTAATACTTTTCGACCATAACTAATATCATCGGACCACATTTATTATTTCTTTTAACAAAACGTCAATTTTAAATAAAGACTGAAATAGTAACCAGTCCGAAAAATCTTTTGGGAAAATGCATTTTTTGAGCTTGAAATTTGGTTGAATTTAGTTTTCGTCTTGTTAATTTTAGGATATTGAATTTCATCCTATTACTTACAAAAATTGTGTTTTTCGTCCTGTGAATTTTCCAATTTTGAACATAATCCTATAACTTACAAGAAATTGGTGCCAAGGGTTGCAGCGGCGTCGATGGAGAGAAGATGACAGGGGAGAGAGAGCTCCTCAAATTTATAAGGGCTTGATTTCTTTGCACAAATTACACACAAGAATCAAAGAGACAAACCTGAAAAAATCAAGAGGGGCGGCTTGAGAAGAGACAGACAAGAAAGAGAAGGCGAGAGGAAGGGCTTAGGTGTATTCTTTTTGCTCTGATTTTTTTGTATTCGTAAAAATTGAATTAGAAAATTAATAATTTTGGCATTTGTAAGTAAAAGAACTTTTCCCATTTTGAATATTGTTTTCGAATTTAATGAACTATTAAACCCCAATCATCCATGCCACTTGTATAAGAAAATCAATTAAAATCTCACACAAGCAGTTGACCGGTTCCATGACCGCCAATAGCATGTAAGAGGACCAAATTAAAAAAAAAACTACAAACTTAAAGGACCAAATCCAAAAAGTGATATTGATTGGGACCAAATTCGAAATCAGTTTGAATTACAGGAATTACAAATATATAATCCCTTTCATTTAACAAAACGTCAATTTTAAATAAAGACCGAAATAGTAACCAGTCCGGAAAATCTTTAAGGAAAATGCATTTTTTGTCCTTTAACTTTGGTTGATTTTGGTTTTCGTCCTCTTAACTATTGAATTTTGAATTTCATCCTATAACTTACAAAAATTATGTTTTTCATCGTGTTAATTTTTGAATTTTGAACTTAATCCTATAACTTACAAGAAATTTGTGCGAGGTCATATATTCCGGACGAAAAACACAATTTTTGGTTAGTTATAGGACGAAATCCAAAATTCCAGACTATTTCGGTTTTTGTTAGTTGAATTTGCCACGTGGGGAATTGAATACGCGGATTCAAGAATCATACCCCATTTAGGGGTCAGGTGCGAATCCAATGCAATATCATGATATTTTTAAAAGAATCCGTGCATCATATCCCACACCCACATGATATTTAGTTGGGCCAAATTTTGCCGGTTCATTTGGAAATTCAGGTTGCCGCATATATACTGCTAGTTTCTCGTTTAATATCATTTGTATATAATGTGGAAGTTTTGTTGATGGTTGGTTTGCATATATATAAATGTATTTTTGAAGTTAAAAAAGAAAGAGGTGCACATTAATTAGTCATTTTGTTGACTAGATAATTTGAGCAAGTAGAAGGATATACAGCCTTCCACAAGATAGAAACAGAAAATACAAAGAGCTAGCACTAGACTATGAGACTAGTCTAGGTAGCATATTTTTTGCGACACAGATGACAATTATTGAAAGCCATAAAAGCAACACTTATTAGATGGATATACGTGCATGCTTGTTTAGGCAGTTTCAACTGCACGAATAGAAGCCTTGGTGCAAAAAGCAGAGCATGTATCGGTACATTTTTCAACTGCTCCATTCACAACTTCACTTGCATCTACTCACCCAAAAAAAGAAAAGAAAAAAAGAGTAATTAGAATCTTTGAGAGCAAATTAAATAAAAACGATATATAATTTTACCAGAATTTTGGAGAGTGGCTATGGCAGCGCACACAGAGGAGACACACCCCAACTTGCAGTATTCATCACCTTAATTTACATGCAATTAATTAATTTGCAAATTAATCTTTTGCAGCAAGTAATTAGAATAAATTTTACCTGCAGTGTTTTGGAGAATCTCCTTAGGATAGTCAGCGGGACATTCCGTCCCCGAAATGATTTTGCATCCAGAGAGTACTGCACAAACTGCCCTGGGGCTTCCCGCGAAGCGACAGGTATTATACACATTTCTGGCAGTGGTGCTTCGGCAACAACTCTTTGCCTCAACTTCAATTTGTCCCAAAACAAGAAAGCTCACCAGGAGAACACTCATAACAACAATTTTACCTGTAATACCACAAGTTTGTATTTATTGATTATTATTTATATGTATAAATATATGAATTTTACCTTCCATCGTGAATTCGAGAGTTTGTATTGATGAAAGTAGACTTGCACATACCCAACTTAAATACTAGCACTTCACACCGCCACCTGTCATCCTTATCCTAATCCTTATCTCAACCTCCGGTTAAAATAATGCATGCGAATGGAATTAAGTAGATACAAAACTATGAATACTACTACTATTACATTTGTTATATGATATCATCGACTTACATTTAATGCGATATGTGACGGACGGTCCCCTTCAACCAACAAATGGTCCACAAACACTACAAAAAACTCGCGTTTTTACGACGGGAATGACCATCATAAAAAAAGTGGATCCCACTCTTCGTTTATTCGGCCAAATTTAATGACGAGAAGCCCGTCGTACATTTTAAAATCGACATTAACGATGGCCTTGCCCGTCGTAAAATTCAAACCGTTTAACCGGGGCTCTTCGTAATCGGTGCGATATTATTGTGGCCGATAAGTTTACGATGGGATTTAACTTTAGGTAATCGGTGCATTTTGCAAGTGTCCAGTAATATATAAATTTTATTACTAAATATTTAATTGTAGGAGCGGGATCGTGGACGTGAGCCCTCTCATTTTGAGAGACTACATCTTGCCCACCCACTGGATGAGGGGACAGGAAAGTCCACCTATGACCACACCACCAAGATCCACGTACGTATTGTATTTAATTTTAATTATAGTGTTATTTTCAAAAATTTTATTTATTAATTTAAAATATTGTTAATTTGCAGAGGAAGATGTGCGATGGTCTTGCCTCCCATTCTCAGCCTCATGAAGGAGTGGAAGGATCAGACTCTCTGCGCTCCCCCCTCCCCTCAGAGCTTTCTGTAGACGTTCAAAATGAGCTCTACTTTAAAAACGTCAAGGCTAAGAATGGGCGGTACACTGTGTTGGGACCACAATAATTGGAGGTCGGCAAACGACCCCCAGTAAGGCGATATAACCGGTGATAGATTCAATCTCGGCCATAAGATCGACGTCTGGGTGATCTCAAACCTCTTCGACCCCAGACAATAGCTTCAACCCGGTATGGTCTCGCCAGCTTCGTCTGGCCTCAGGTATAGTCCGATCACACCAGTCCTCATCGACCTCCTGTGACCTATCCAAACGCCGGCTCTAATCTCAATAAATCGAAGTACAAAGGCAGAACAACATCAAGATAAGACTCAGGCGACATAACCCGGATCCGATCTCCGACCCGCACAAGAAACCGGTGGCCAACCGATCTCTGACCTCTTTTTCCAACAAAATGACTGCAGATCCATTGAGTATGTGATAGAATCCGACAGAATCAATCCAAATATGGTCAAGAGCCACCTCCTTACACGAGGACATAGAGAATATTCCGTACAAATTGAAAAATTGCTAAGAGAATCATCCTTCAGAGACACGTGGCAACACCGGAGTGGTCAACCGTCTGAAAGAAAGGACATATGGTAGCCTACGCGTATTCAGGGTCTGCTAGCATTTAATGCAACGGTTCCCCACCGAGGTCGAAAATGAAATATATATTACCCCGCATATGTAAAACTTATAAATATGTTCCCACTTGTACAAAAAAAGTATTTTTAATATGCAGAGGAAGATGCGCGATGACCTTGCCTCCCAGTTTCAGCCTTAGGAAGGGGTGGAAGGTTCGGTCTCTATTCCCCCTCCCCTAAGAGCCCTCTGTAGACGTTCAAAATGAGTTGTACTTTAAGAACGTCAAGGCTAAAAAGAGACGGAACACTGAATTGTGTCGTTTTGGAAAGAGCCTACTCGGATCTCGGGGAAGTAGTTCATCCTCCTCCAAGTCCTCCATCGACTCTCATCCCAGCATCATCGAGAGACAGCTTTCGATGGTGGAGGACGGGTACCTCCACATTAGATGGAGGGATACCACCATTACCGAAACCGGTGCAGCCTGTTATCCCGCCGCCCCCGGAGCTCCAAAGGCCTCATCCAGAGGATGAAGAGATGGAGAATTCTGATTTCCAAAATGTTGATTAGGAGTTTTTTATTATCTTGTACTGAATTTTTTTATTCGACATTACTATTATTAAATTTTTTCCTAATTTTATATTTTTAATATAATTTACATGTTTTAGTTTACAAAAACCAATTATAAATGTCGAATTAAATAAATTTGTAACACAAAAAATATAATTTATAACAACATTTATTAAAACAAGTTAGAAATGAAAAAGAATTAATTTGATGAATAATAAAAAAAGAATGACTCAATTTGGATACGTATAAAATTAATTACGTACAAATGCACGGATTCTAAGTAAGCGCCCTAACGGCGCGCGCACCTTCTACATGCAAAAGAGGTCGCCTGATCGATTCCCCTTGAATGCAAATTTGCAATTAATTGTTCTAGGTCCAATAGGGGTTATATGGAGGTTGGGTAGGAATATATAGCTTGGGGGCCGATGGCCCAGTGGATCGCACCCGCCCCGAGTGCGCAAGGGGTCTGGGTTCGAACCACACAAATGACGAGTCGCTTGTCGTAAATATTTTATGTATACATTTAAAAAAAAAAATTTGGATATATTTTACGACGGGTTTCGCCCGTGGTAACACTTGGTGCCGGACCGGGTCTTTGACCGGCCGTTTATACGATGGACTTGTCTGTCGTATATTTACGACGGGCGGTAAAAACCGTCGTAAATTTTTGCTACACCCGTTTGACTACAGCCACGTGTCCATCCTAATATCCATTACTGACTGGGTTTTACGATGGAAAATCTGTTGTTGACGCCGTTGTAAATCAAAACTTTTTTTGTAACTTTTTTTGTAATGAAATGCCATTTTACAAATTTTATTATTTATTTTGTTTAAATAGATATATTATTTGACAAAAATATTTGATTTTTGACAAAACTATATACATACTAAATAAAGTACAAACAAAATTAAACAAATCAATACAATCATATCCATTAGCTAACTAACTCGAGGAAACCGAAATTATATTAGATATCAACCAGAATGTAGGAATTTATAAACTCGACCATACATGTACACACACATAGAGTGGGATCACCATTTTTAGCTTTCTACCTCAATCCCTTTTCCATGAGATTTTCCAGAAAAAATTGACAGGACCTTGTGAAGAACAGGTTGCAGATTAAAAGGCACTGCCTTTAATTCAAGCCTGCCAGATTCAATCTTGGCATGATCTAAGACCTTGTTAATTAATGATATCGAATCCGTTCTGCTATCATGAGCAGTTTACACAAAATTCAATTAGCAGGCATCCAGATTCGTATCCATAAGCATTTGGAGCATGCCTAAAATAAAGTGTTGCTTTAGCATTACTAGTAGCAAAAGCTTGAGAAGATAGAACAACCACTGGCAGAAATATTAAGATAAAACTTAAAACTACCTAAGACCCCATTCATTGGGCGACTCCCTTGATGATACTAAAACGTTTCGCTCGATCCTAAACATCATGTGAGGGATGCGTAGGATATATGCAAAATAAAAATGGGCTGTCAGAAAAAGAATTAAATGTACAAGTTTGATTTATCTTTCAATTAGATGTTGAACTAACCAAAGAAGTAAACATCCAAGCTTTTATTTGGCATGAATTCGTACACCAATATCTTCCCTTCTTTCTCTACGCGACATCCCAACACTTTGACAAGATTCCTGTGTTGGAGTTTGGAGATGGGGATCACTTCATTCACGAATTCTTCAATGCCTTGCCCAGAAAAAAGCAGAGAGCCTCTTTTTCCTGATTTCCCTACACTCAAACACATAAAAGATAATTAATAAATAAAGGTTGGTTGGTTGCTCATGCTTCTTTAGAAAAAGCAGAATCAGAAGAATTTACTTTGTAAACAGAAGGACCAAAACCTCCGCTTCCAAGAGGATTTTTTTAGTGGAATTGATGTGTAGCATTTGCAAGTGTCTCCACCTTCTCTGCTTCAAGATTGAGTACTATTGCAGTTGAATCTGATGAAAATGTTTGCCCTGTTTCTAAATGTTTTTTGTTTTCTGTTTTGCCTCCTCCTGATTTATCAAATTAATTAAGACACAGCAGTGAGGCCAATCATATATATATTATATATCTAAGTACTATTAGGTCCATTAGTCTCACCTTTTCTGGTAAACATCCAGCAGCGAGCAATGAAGAAGAAAATTAATATGCAAACAAAAGCCACCGCTACTGGAATTATGATAAACAGTTTGTTCATGTCGTTGTGGGTATAAGATAATAATCGCATAACATAAACCAACAGGCAATAATTTCACACAAGATTAAAAATATACATAAAGGGAATGCAGACAACTATACCCAGGAAGCTACTCTAATCAAGATGTCGATACAACAATCACTAGAATGAAAGTAGGGCGCTCAAACTTTTTGGAAGACCCTGACCCTTACTACATATTTTCTTTCTTCGAAGCAATGAGTGCCTTCAAGAGGAAAATCACATTAGGCCTTGACCCAAACTAAATTTAAAATAATATCACAAACAAAATTATTGGTTTATAGTAGGTATAAGAAGAGCTAACTTAAGTACAATTTAATAACCCTTCAAAATAGATAATATGCAGCACTCCCGTATCAACCACATCAGAGCCATACATTTTGATTGGTGCAACTTGGTTGGTTGTATCATAAACATTCACCATGATAGTCTGTTTGCTAACAAGTTGATGCAGAAGCCTCTCAACTAATTCTGGAATATCATAAGCAGCACCTAGCTAACTATTATGAGGCAACGAAAAGAAAAAATCAACCAACAAAGCTAAGTAGACATGAAGTCAGAGAGAAGTATGACTCCCTGTTGCATGCAAAAACTAAAAGAATTACTTACCCTACGGTAGCATTGATGCGTTCCTCTGTCGAGGCATTGAGAGGTTGATCATGATTTTTCATCACCTGTTAACTAGTATATGTGTTGGTCAGGCAGGAAAGTGTTTCACATAATAGGAAAATAAAGTACTATCATAGGATTTCAGATTTATCTTTAAATTTATAGACCATTTCTTCTCAAACCATATCTAATAACTCAAGATATTAGCAAAAGTAAAAACATGATTCAAATCCAAGATGAGTAATAAGAAAAATATGAGTTAAAATTAGATAGTTGATTATTGACTGCCACAACAATCAATCGCATCACGAATTTGCATTGTGTTTGTATTCACAACACGAATTACATTATATGATCATCGAGTAGGATAAAACTATAAAGAAACAAAACAAACAAGTATACTCACAATTGGCAATCCATCCAATGCACGTTCCTCCACATTTTGTGTATGCACCACACCACGATCTTTCAAGTTCTTACCATAATTAAGACACATCACAGAATTCTATATAAAAAGGACAAATAAGAATTACAAAAGAAAACCTTATTAACTTATTCAGAACTTTTAAAATTAACTAAAAAATGTGGGGGAAAAAAGAGGAAAGAGAGATGGGAATAAAATCAAGTGCAAAAGGCATTAAGAAAACTGAGCTTTTGCAAGGATATCAATGAGTTAACAGATATCAAGCGCAACGTAAACAAGCTATGCATATAATTTATCATATAATATTATAAATGACGGATAATTTTCGTTATTTAATTTTTATACATACAACTATTTTTAACAAAATTCACCAATAAATTTAATGACAGAACTTCTGTCGGTAATATTTTGATTTTTATTTTTTTATATAAAATAAATAATTTACATATTTTTAATTTATTATAAAATTTTGATGACAAATATATTTTCGGTAATTATTTCATAATTAATTATTTTTACTTTTAAATTAATCTATTTATTTTTTGACGGATTTTCCATCAATTCTTTTTTATCTTGTAAATTTAATTTCTTTTGTATAAAAAATAATACATTTTTGACGGAAATCTGTCATAAAATTTTCGAAATCCATCACTAATTAGTGACGAATATTTCCGTCACAAAAATCAGTTACCAATTACTAAATTTTTTGTAGTCATAGTTAATTTTAAAAGATTTGAAATTCCAAATTTGGGTGGGTCCATGATTATGAAGTGTAAATATCCCTTCAGAGGAAAAAAATTAGTGTAAATAATATATATATATATATATATATATATATATATATATATATATATATAATTGCTTATCTTATTGTGATTCTATTATAAATTTTAGTGAAATTTGAGAATAGATTTGTGCCACAGATAAAACAAAATAAATATAGCAGAACATGTAATTAAATGATAATTAATTAATTAGGATCCATGAAATGACCCATATTATAAAATTCGCGGGTCCTGTTCGGGTCGGTCTGGATTTAAAAAAAATTCCTCAAAAATATTGCGCATCTCTAACTCGAAGTGTCTAAAATTAGAAAATTTTATTGTGCTAATTTGAAGTTATTTTTCTCATATATAATACTCCCTTCGATCCAACTTAAGATTCACACTTTACTTTTTGGGACGTCCCGCAATAAACTTTACACCCCACAAAAGGAAATAAAATACTCTTAGTGTACCTATTTTATTTCGAAATACTCTTCATTCATTGGTTCAAAAAGTTAATAAATCAGTTCAAAAAGTCAATAAATCAATACTGTTTAAAAAATGTGCTCACTTTAGAATCTGCAAGTCATCACTTAGTCATCTAAATTTTATTGTGCTAATCTCGTGCCATTTATAGCGGATTATTTTTTCAAAATGTAAATTATAACACTTAATTTAGAAATTCCAAGTCTTCACTTAGTGTCAGTACACAAGATATGACTTTTCCTTAAATATCATTTACTTTCATTTCCTTTTCATATATTCCGTCCTCGTGACACCTAGCTTCACACGACATCTCATTACATATCATTTTAGATAACATTTGTCATATATCCAGCAAGCACTTTCCACCACGGCGCCTAGCCATAGAAGCCAAATAGTTACATATCATTTAGATATTATTCGTCATACAACCCATAGGCATTTTCCACCACCACGCCTAGCTACACGAGCCAAACCGTTACATATCATTTTAGATATCATATAGCCTCTATGTTATTTCCACCACGGTGTCTAGCTACACAAGTCAGACCATTACGTATCATTTCAGGTACCATACATCATGCAATATTATTCGTAAGCCAAAACTTACGCAATAAAATTTTAAAAATATAAACGAAACAACAATTTAACCAATTACAATGAAAAAATATAGATCGTAGAAATATAATTGGCGACATGTAAAGCAGTGGCTTGGTGGAGGGTTTGATAAAGGGTTGAAACTGAAGGCCCATGAGTATTTATTTTGAAAGCAAACGAGGGTTTTCACGAAGGGTCCGACCCTCTCCTAGGATTTCAATTTTAACATCCACGAGCGCCTGCACTCACCAACAAACAAGGGGCCTGCCTTCTTTAGCTCACAAGGATAACGCCTTCGCATTGGTCAACTTGGTGCAGCTGATGAGGGCCTGCACTTGCCAACTATCGAAGGGCCTCGCCCTCGTTCATGCATGGCGGTTTAGCCCTAGCCTCGGGCCCATTTCAAATCAGATGAGGACCTTATCCTTTTTAACTGACCGGGGTGTGGGGGAGGGGGGGCATTGGGGTAAATTCTCTCTTTAAGCTCCTTCTATAAATTGGCCTTTTTTGTAGTGTTACTTATTTAATCGAATAATATTAATCATTTTAGTGAATGTTATTACTGAAAAACTAGTTGCACGCTATAAATACCGTGCACACAATTTGAATGCTATTATTAGTTTCATTAAAGAGTGTTAATATATATATAAGTTAACTTCATGAACATTTTTAGTTATTATATTCATTGAATAAAATATATTATAAATAATTATATTTTATTTCCATATTAAAAATTTATATTGATTGTAAAGGTGAAAATAATTGCATATACATACTTCTAATACCCCATATATCCATCAAATTTATGTTCACTTGTCTTAATCGTCCGTCCATCAAATTTATGCACACCTCTTTGAAATTAACTATTTATATCTACCCTCAACCATAACTTAATTACTAAAGTTTTAATCAATATTAAATATTTTAAAATATATTATTATTATTATTATTAAATATGAATTTAAAAAATATATTAGTGATAGTTATTAGGGATTTAAACCAAATTCCTCCTGTATCTTTTCACCTTTATAAAAATGGTCCTCTATTTATTTGTTTTATTAATTTAGTCCCGTGTCTATTCTAGTTTCGCCAAAATGGTCCTAATTGGCCTAAAAATGTAAAAAATCTCACCGTTTTGGTCCTATATTTATTTTCTTTGCCAATTTAGTCCGGTATCAATTCAAATTTCTCCAATTAGGTCCAAATTGAACGCATAAAATATAAAATATCACCTTTTTAGTCATGTGCACTAGTGTTTTCGGTGAAAGCCTATGATGTGTTTTTTTTTCAATTAGGATCATTTTCACCAAATTAGGACCATTTTGGTGAAACTTTAAAAAATACAGGACTAAATTGATAAAGCAAATAAGTAGAGGACCATTTAGATAAAAGTAAAAATATAGAGGACGAATTTGGTTTAAATCCCTAGTTATTATGATGTGCAATACTGATTTATTGAGATAAATTTTCATTTTCTAGTCATGGTTATGTGCTTTTGAACTTTTTTTCGAGCTTAAATGAATTTTGGCTGGTTGAATTAGTTTATGAATTTTTGTGAGCTCAAACTCAAACGATCTTTTAATAATTTACAAGCCGAGATTTTTTTCGAGTCGTGCTCAAACTAAGCTCGAGTACTTCCATAATGAACTTTGACGAGTCGAACTCAAACTGTTTGCGAGCAAAAAATTGTCTATTACTCCCTCCGTCCCGAATTAAATTTCACACTTTGTTGGCCACGTGTTTTAAGAAAAACCGTTTTATTATCCTTTTGAACAAATGAATGAAGATTATTTTGAAATAAAGTAGGTATTTATTTTGAAATAAAGTAGGTATAGTTCGAGTATTTTATTTCCTTTTTGTGCTGTGAAGTTTATCGGGGGACGTCCCAAAGAGAAAAGTGTGAAATAAGAGTTGGGACGGAGGGAGTATTATGTATGAGAATATCGATTAAACCAGAAAAGCCATTTTGGGCAAATAAAAAAGAAATGAAGAGAAGGTCGCATAATTTTGAATTAGGAGATATCAGCTTTGTGATAGAGGGACCGAGTTAATGAACTGTAATTTGGGCCCACAGCCATAAATTTTTATATATCCGTCATAAATTAAGTTCATCTCTAATATCTTAAATTTTAGTGATACAACTCCAAAAAAGATGTGATTTGATTAAAACATGTGACCTATCGGAGGCAAAGTGATTAATCCTTAATATTAGGTAAAACATAGCATTAATGAATTTGAAATTAATAGTATAATTGAATGTATGTGTCGGCCGCCACAAACTATTAACAATTGGACTTTTATCGAATCCAATTATATATGTATGACATTTCTCACATGTATCTTGCAATAAGTGAAACTGCTCTTCACCCATAATTTTTTATTTTATTTTTTTATTTATCTTGATCAGGTAATTCCAAGAGTCCAAAATCAGAGGGATATATCATATGTGATATGTGATGCACAACCAAATTGAAACCATGAATCATGCCAAAAAGCCCCCACCCAATTTTACATGTTACTATTTCACTACATCAATCTACAATCATGGATTCTCTCTCCCTTCTCTTTTGTCATTGCATGGCCTCAATAATTATGACCTGTGTCAGAACTCCGGCGCTGGAATCCACCTCCGGCCACCAGAAATTATTTTTTAATTTTTTATAGTCAGTTTAAGATTTTAATGCAATGGTTGTAATTATAATGGGCGCTGATTTAATACTTTTCGACCATAACTAATATCATCGGACCACATTTATTATTTCTTTTAACAAAACGTCAATTTTAAATAAAGACTGAAATAGAAACCAGTCCGTAAAATCTTTTGGGAAAATGCATTTTTTGAGCTTGAAATTTGGTTGAATTTAGTTTTCGTCTTGTTAATTTTAGGATATTGAATTTCATCCTATTACTTACAAAAATTGTGTTTTTCGTCCTGTTAATTTTCCAATTTTGAACATAATCCTATAACTTACAAGAAATTGGTGCCAAGGGTTGCTGCGGCGTCGATGGAGAGAAGATGACAGGGGAGAGAGAGCTCCTCAAATTTATAAGGGCTTGATTTCTTTGCACAAATTACACACAAGAATCAAAGAGACAAACCTGAAAAAATCAAGAGGGGCGGCTTGAGAAGAGACAGACAAGAAAGAGAAGGCGAGAGGAAGGGCTTAGGTGTATTCTTTTTGCTCTGATTTTTTTGTATTCGTAAAAATTGAATTAGAAAATTAATAATTTTGGCATTTGTAAGTAAAAGAACTTTTCCCATTTTGAATATTGTTTTCGAATTTAATGAACTATTAAACCCCAATCATCCATGCCACTTGTATAAGAAAATAAAGTAAAATTTCACATAAGCAATTGACCGGTTCCATTACCGCCAATAGCATGTAAGAGGACCAAATTAAAAAAAAAACTACAAACTTAAAGGACCAAATCCAAAAAGTGATATTGATTGGGACCAAATTCGAAATCAGGTTGAATTATAGGAATTACAAATATATAATCCCTTTCATTTAACAAAACGTCAATTTTAAATAAAGACCGAAATAGTAACCAGTCCGGAAAATCTAAGGAAAATGCATTTTTTGTCCTTTAACTTTGGTTGATTTTGGTTTTCGTCCTCTTAACTATTGAATTTTGAATTTCATCCTATAACATACAAAAATTGTGTTTTTCGTCCTGTTAATTTTCCAATTTTGAACATAATCCTATAACTTACAAGAAATTGGTGCCAAGGGTTGCAGCGGCGTCGAGGGAGAGAAGATGATGGGGGAGAGAGAGCTCCTCAAATTTATAAGGGCTTGATTTCTTTGCACAAATTACACACAAGAATCAAAGAGACAAACCTGAAAAAATCAAGAGGGGCGGCTTGAGAAGAGAGAGACAAGAAAGAGAAGGCGAGAGGAAGGGCTTAGGTGTATTCTTTTTGCTCTGATTTTTTTGTATTCGTAAAAATTGAATTAGAAAATTAATAATTTTGGCATTTGTAAGTAAAAGAACTTTTCCCATTTTGAATATTGTTTTCGAATTTAATGAACTATTAAACCCCAATCATCCATGCCACTTGTATAAGAAAATCAATTAAAATCTCACATAAGCAGTTGACCGGTTCCATGACCGCCAATAGCATGTAAGAGGACCAAATTAAAAAAAAAACTACAAACTTAAAGGACCAAATCCAAAAAGTGATATTGATTGGGACCAAATTCGAAATCAGGTTGAATTATAGGAATTACAAATATATAATCCGTTTCATTTAACAAAACGTCAATTTTAAATAAAGACCGAAATAGTAACCAGTCCGGAAAATCTTTAAGGAAAATGCATTTTTTGTCCTTTAACTTTGGTTGATTTTGGTTTTCGTCCTCTTAACTATTGAATTTTGAATTTCATCCTATAACTTATAAAAATTATGTTTTTCATCGTGTTAATTTTCGAATTTTGAACTTAATCCTATAACTTACAAGAAATTTGTGCGAGGTCATATATTCCGGACGAAAAACACAATTTTTTGTTAGTTATAGGACGAAATCCGAAATTCCAGACTATTTCGGTTTTTGTTAGTTGAATTTGCCACGTGGGGAATTGAATACGCGGATTCAAGAATCATACCCCATTTAGGGGTCAGGTGCGAATCCAATGCAATATCATGATATTTTTAAAAGAATCCGTGCATCATATCCCACACCCACATGATATTTAGTTGGGCCAAATTTTGCCGGTTCATTTGGAAATTCAGGTTGCCGCATATATACTGCTAGTTTCTCGTTTAATATCATTTGTATATAATGTGGAAGTTTTGTTGATGGTTGGTTTGCATATATATAAATGTATTTTTGAAGTTAAAAAAGAAAGAGGTGCACATTAATTAGTCATTTTGTTGACTAGATAATTTGAGCAAGTAGAAGGATATACAGCCTTCCACAAGATAGAAACAGAAAATACAAAGAGCTAGCACTAGACTATGAGACTAGTCTAGGTAGCATATTTTTTGCGACACAGATGACAATTATTGAAAGCCATAAAAGCAACACTTATTAGATGGATATACGTGCATGCTTGTTTAGGCAGTTTCAACTGCACGAATAGAAGCCTTGGTGCAAAAAGCAGAGCATGTATCGGTACATTTTTCAACTGCTCCATTCACAACTTCACTTGCATCTACTCACCCAAAAAAAGAAAAGAAAAAAAGAGTAATTAGAATCTTTGAGAGCAAATTAAATAAAAACGATATATAATTTTACCAGAATTTTGGAGAGTGGCTATGGCAGCGCACACAGAGGAGACACACCCCAACTTGCAGTATTCATCACCTTAATTTACATGCAATTAATTAATTTGCAAATTAATCTTTTGCAGCAAGTAATTAGAATAAATTTTACCTGCAGTGTTTTGGAGAATCTCCTTAGGATAGTCAGCGGGACATTCCGTCCCCGAAATGATTTTGCATCCAGAGAGTACTGCACAAACTGCCCTGGGGCTTCCCGCGAAGCGACAGGTATTATACACATTTCTGGCAGTGGTGCTTCGGCAACAACTCTTTGCCTCAACTTCAATTTGTCCCAAAACAAGAAAGCTCACCAGGAGAACACTCATAACAACAATTTTACCTGTAATACCACAAGTTTGTATTTATTGATTATTATTTATATGTATAAATATATGAATTTTACCTTCCATCGTGAATTCGAGAGTTTGTATTGATGAAAGTAGACTTGCACATACCCAACTTAAATACTAGCACTTCACACCGCCACCTGTCATCCTTATCCTAATCCTTATCTCAACCTCCGGTTAAAATAATGCATGCGAATGGAATTAAGTAGATACAAAACTATGAATACTACTACTATTACATTTGTTATATGATATCATCGACTTACATTTAATGCGATATGTGACGGACGGTCCCCTTCAACCAACAAATGGTCCACAAACACTACAAAAAACTCGCGTTTTTACGACGGGAATGACCATCATAAAAAAAGTGGATCCCACTCTTCGTTTATTCGGCCAAATTTAATGACGAGAAGCCCGTCGTACATTTTAAAATCGACATTAACGATGGCCTTGCCCGTCGTAAAATTCAAACCGTTTAACCGGGGCTCTTCGTAATCGGTGCGATATTATTGTGGCCGATAAGTTTACGATGGGATTTAACTTTAGGTAATCGGTGCATTTTGCAAGTGTCCAGTAATATATAAATTTTATTACTAAATATTTAATTGTAGGAGCGGGATCGTGGACGTGAGCCCTCTCATTTTGAGAGACTACATCTTGCCCACCCACTGGATGAGGGGACAGGAAAGTCCACCTATGACCACACCACCAAGATCCACGTACGTATTGTATTTAATTTTAATTATAGTGTTATTTTCAAAAATTTTATTTATTAATTTAAAATATTGTTAATTTGCAGAGGAAGATGTGCGATGGTCTTGCCTCCCATTCTCAGCCTCATGAAGGAGTGGAAGGATCAGACTCTCTGCGCTCCCCCCTCCCCTCAGAGCTTTCTGTAGACGTTCAAAATGAGCTCTACTTTAAAAACGTCAAGGCTAAGAATGGGCGGTACACTGTGTTGGGACCACAATAATTGGAGGTCGGCAAACGACCCCCAGTAAGGCGATATAACCGGTGATAGATTCAATCTCGGCCATAAGATCGACGTCTGGGTGATCTCAAACCTCTTCGACCCCAGACAATAGCTTCAACCCGGTATGGTCTCGCCAGCTTCGTCTGGCCTCAGGTATAGTCCGATCACACCAGTCCTCATCGACCTCCTGTGACCTATCCAAACGCCGGCTCTAATCTCAATAAATCGAAGTACAAAGGCAGAACAACATCAAGATAAGACTCAGGCGACATAACCCGGATCCGATCTCCGACCCGCACAAGAAACCGGTGGCCAACCGATCTCTGACCTCTTTTTCCAACAAAATGACTGCAGATCCATTGAGTATGTGATAGAATCCGACAGAATCAATCCAAATATGGTCAAGAGCCACCTCCTTACACGAGGACATAGAGAATATTCCGTACAAATTGAAAAATTGCTAAGAGAATCATCCTTCAGAGACACGTGGCAACACTGGAGTGGTCAACCGTCTGAAAGAAAGGACATATGGTAGCCTACGCGTATTCAGGGTCTGCTAGCATTTAATGCAACGGTTCCCCACCGAGGTCGAAAATGAAATATATATTACCCCGCATATGTAAAACTTATAAATATGTTCCCACTTGTACAAAAAAAGTATTTTTAATATGCAGAGGAAGATGCGCGATGACCTTGCCTCCCAGTTTCAGCCTTAGGAAGGGGTGGAAGGTTCGGTCTCTATTCCCCCTCCCCTAAGAGCCCTCTGTAGACGTTCAAAATGAGTTGTACTTTAAGAACGTCAAGGCTAAAAAGAGACGGAACACTGAATTGTGTCGTTTTGGAAAGAGCCTACTCGGATCTCGGGGAAGTAGTTCATCCTCCTCCAAGTCCTCCATCGACTCTCATCCCAGCATCATCGAGAGACAGCTTTCGATGGTGGAGGACGGGTACCTCCACATTAGATGGAGGGATACCACCATTACCGAAACCGGTGCAGCCTGTTATCCCGCCGCCCCCGGAGCTCCAAAGGCCTCATCCAGAGGATGAAGAGATGGAGAATTCTGATTTCCAAAATGTTGATTAGGAGTTTTTTATTATCTTGTACTGAATTTTTTTATTCGACATTACTATTATTAAATTTTTTCCTAATTTTATATTTTTAATATAATTTACATGTTTTAGTTTACAAAAACCAATTATAAATGTCGAATTAAATAAATTTGTAACACAAAAAATATAATTTATAACAACATTTATTAAAACAAGTTAGAAATGAAAAAGAATTAATTTGATGAATAATAAAAAAAGAATGACTCAATTTGGATACGTATAAAATTAATTACGTACAAATGCACGGATTCTAAGTAAGCGCCCTAACGGCGCGCGCACCTTCTACATGCAAAAGAGGTCGCCTGATCGATTCCCCTTGAATGCAAATTTGCAATTAATTGTTCTAGGTCCAATAGGGGTTATATGGAGGTTGGGTAGGAATATATAGCTTGGGGGCCGATGGCCCAGTGGTTCGCACCCGCCCCGAGTGCGCAAGGGGTCTGGGTTCGAACCACACAAATGACGAGTCGCTTGTCGTAAATATTTTATGTATACATTTAAAAAAAAAATTTGGATATATTTTACGACGGGTTTCGCCCGTGGTAACACTTGGTGCCGGACCGGGTCTTTGACCGGCCGTTTATACGATGGACTTGTCTGTCGTATATTTACGACGGGCGGTAAAAACCGTCGTAAATTTTTGCTACACCCGTTTGACTACAGCCACGTGTCCATCCTAATATCCATTACTGACTGGGTTTTACGATGGAAAATCTGTTGTTGACGCCGTTGTAAATCAAAACTTTTTTTGTAACTTTTTTTGTAATGAAATGCCATTTTACAAATTTTATTATTTATTTTGTTTAAATAGATATATTATTTGACAAAAATATTTGATTTTTGACAAAACTATATACATACTAAATAAAGTACAAACAAAATTAAACAAATCAATACAATCATATCCATTAGCTAACTAACTCGAGGAAACCGAAATTATATTAGATATCAACCAGAATGTAGGAATTTATAAACTCGACCATACATGTACACACACATAGAGTGGGATCACCATTTTTAGCTTTCTACCTCAATCCCTTTTCCATGAGATTTTCCAGAAAAAATTGACAGGACCTTGTGAAGAACAGGTTGCAGATTAAAAGGCACTGCCTTTAATTCAAGCCTGCCAGATTCAATCTTGGCATGATCTAAGACCTTGTTAATTAATGATATCGAATCCGTTCTGCTATCATGAGCAGTTTACACAAAATTCAATTAGCAGGCATCCAGATTCGTATCCATAAGCATTTGGAGCATGCCTAAAATAAAGTGTTGCTTTAGCATTACTAGTAGCAAAAGCTTGAGAAGATAGAACAACCACTGGCAGAAATATTAAGATAAAACTTAAAACTACCTAAGACCCCATTCATTGGGCGACTCCCTTGATGATACTAAAACGTTTCGCTCGATCCTAAACATCATGTGAGGGATGCGTAGGATATATGCAAAATAAAAATGGGCTGTCAGAAAAAGAATTAAATGTACAAGTTTGATTTATCTTTCAATTAGATGTTGAACTAACCAAAGAAGTAAACATCCAAGCTTTTATTTGGCATGAATTCGTACACCAATATCTTCCCTTCTTTCTCTACGCGACATCCCAACACTTTGACAAGATTCCTGTGTTGGAGTTTGGAGATGGGGATCACTTCATTCACGAATTCTTCAATGCCTTGCCCAGAAAAAAGCAGAGAGCCTCTTTTTCCTGATTTCCCTACACTCAAACACATAAAAGATAATTAATAAATAAAGGTTGGTTGGTTGCTCATGCTTCTTTAGAAAAAGCAGAATCAGAAGAATTTACTTTGTAAACAGAAGGACCAAAACCTCCGCTTCCAAGAGGATTTTTTTAGTGGAATTGATGTGTAGCATTTGCAAGTGTCTCCACCTTCTCTGCTTCAAGATTGAGTACTATTGCAGTTGAATCTGATGAAAATGTTTGCCCTGTTTCTAAATGTTTTTTGTTTTCTGTTTTGCCTCCTCCTGATTTATCAAATTAATTAAGACACAGCAGTGAGGCCAATCATATATATATTATATATCTAAGTACTATTAGGTCCATTAGTCTCACCTTTTCTGGTAAACATCCAGCAGCGAGCAATGAAGAAGAAAATTAATATGCAAACAAAAGCCACCGCTACTGGAATTATGATAAACAGTTTGTTCATGTCGTTGTGGGTATAAGATAATAATCGCATAACATAAACCAACAGGCAATAATTTCACACAAGATTAAAAATATACATAAAGGGAATGCAGACAACTATACCCAGGAAGCTACTCTAATCAAGATGTCGATACAACAATCACTAGAATGAAAGTAGGGCGCTCAAACTTTTTGGAAGACCCTGACCCTTACTACATATTTTCTTTCTTCGAAGCAATGAGTGCCTTCAAGAGGAAAATCACATTAGGCCTTGACCCAAACTAAATTTAAAATAATATCACAAACAAAATTATTGGTTTATAGTAGGTATAAGAAGAGCTAACTTAAGTACAATTTAATAACCCTTCAAAATAGATAATATGCAGCACTCCCGTATCAACCACATCAGAGCCATACATTTTGATTGGTGCAACTTGGTTGGTTGTATCATAAACATTCACCATGATAGTCTGTTTGCTAACAAGTTGATGCAGAAGCCTCTCAACTAATTCTGGAATATCATAAGCAGCACCTAGCTAACTATTATGAGGCAACGAAAAGAAAAAATCAACCAACAAAGCTAAGTAGACATGAAGTCAGAGAGAAGTATGACTCCCTGTTGCATGCAAAAACTAAAAGAATTACTTACCCTACGGTAGCATTGATGCGTTCCTCTGTCGAGGCATTGAGAGGTTGATCATGATTTTTCATCACCTGTTAACTAGTATATGTGTTGGTCAGGCAGGAAAGTGTTTCACATAATAGGAAAATAAAGTACTATCATAGGATTTCAGATTTATCTTTAAATTTATAGACCATTTCTTCTCAAACCATATCTAATAACTCAAGATATTAGCAAAAGTAAAAACATGATTCAAATCCAAGATGAGTAATAAGAAAAATATGAGTTAAAATTAGATAGTTGATTATTGACTGCCACAACAATCAATCGCATCACGAATTTGCATTGTGTTTGTATTCACAACACGAATTACATTATATGATCATCGAGTAGGATAAAACTATAAAGAAACAAAACAAACAAGTATACTCACAATTGGCAATCCATCCAATGCACGTTCCTCCACATTTTGTGTATGCACCACACCACGATCTTTCAAGTTCTTACCATAATTAAGACACATCACAGAATTCTATATAAAAAGGACAAATAAGAATTACAAAAGAAAACCTTATTAACTTATTCAGAACTTTTAAAATTAACTAAAAAATGTGGGGGAAAAAAGAGGAAAGAGAGATGGGAATAAAATCAAGTGCAAAAGGCATTAAGAAAACTGAGCTTTTGCAAGGATATCAATGAGTTAACAGATATCAAGCGCAACGTAAACAAGCTATGCATATAATTTATCATATAATATTATAAATGACGGATAATTTTCGTTATTTAATTTTTATACATACAACTATTTTTAACAAAATTCACCGATAAATTTAATGACAGAACTTCTGTCGGTAATATTTTGATTTTTATTTTTTTATATAAAATAAATAATTTACATATTTTTAATTTATTATAAAATTTTGATGACAAATATATTTTCGGTAATTATTTCATAATTAATTATTTTTACTTTTAAATTAATCTATTTATTTTTTGACGGATTTTCCATCAATTCTTTTTTATCTTGTAAATTTAATTTCTTTTGTATAAAAAATAATACATTTTTGACGGAAATCTGTCATAAAATTTTCGAAATCCATCACTAATTAGTGACGAATATTTCCGTCACAAAAATCAGTTACCAATTACTAAATTTTTTGTAGTCATAGTTAATTTTAAAAGATTTGAAATTCCAAATTTGGGTGGGTCCATGATTATGAAGTGTAAATATCCCTTCAGAGGAAAAAAATTAGTGTAAATAATATATATATATATATATATATATATATAATTGCTTATCTTATTGTGATTCTATTATAAATTTTAGTGAAATTTGAGAATTGATTTGTGCCAGAGATAAAACAAAATAAATATAGTAGAACATGTAATTAAATGATAATTAATTAATTAGGATCCATGAAATGACCCATATTATAAAATTCGCGGGTCCTGTTTGGGTCGGTCTGGATTTAAAAAAAATTCCTCAAAAATATTGCGCATCTCTAACTCGAAGTGTCTAAAATTAGAAAATTTTATTGTGCTAATTTGAAGTTATTTTTCTCATATATAATACTCCCTTCGATCCAACTTAAGATTCACACTTTACTTTTTGGGACGTCCCGCAGTAAACTTTACACCCCACAAAAGGAAATAAAATACTCTTAGTGTACCTATTTTATTTCGAAATACTCTTCATTCATTGGTTCAAAAAGTTAATAAATCAGTTTAAAAAGTCAATAAATCAATACTGTTTAAAAAATGTGCTCACTTTAGAATCTGCAAGTCATCACTTAGTCATCTAAATTTTATTGTGCTAATCTCGTGCCATTTATAGCGGATTATTTTTTCAAAATGTAAATTATAACACTTAATTTAGAAATTCCAAGTCTTCACTTAGTGTCAGTACACAAGATATGACTTTTTCTTAAATATCATTTACTTTAATTTCCTTTTCATATATTCCGTCCTCATGACACCTAGCTTCACACGACATCTCATTACATATCATTTTAGATAACATTTGTCATATAGCCAGCAAGCACTTTCCACCACGGCGCCTAGCCATAGAAGCCAAATAGTTACATATCATTTAGATATTATTCGTCATACAACCCATAGGCATTTTCCACCACCACGCCTAGCTACACGAGCCAAACCGTTACATATCATTTTAGATATCATATAGCCTCCATGTTATTTCCACCACGGTGTCTAGCTACACAAGTCAGACCATTACGTATCATTTCAGGTACCATACATCATGCAATATTATTCGTAAGGCAAAACTTACGCAATAAAATTTTAAAAATATAAACGAAACAACAATTTAACCAATTACAATGAAAAAATATAGATAGTAGAAATATAATTGGCGACATGTAAAGCAGTGGCTTGGTGGAGGGTTTGATAAAGGGTTGAAACTGAAGGCCCATGAGTATTTATTTTGAAAGCAAACGAGGGTTTTCACGAAGGGTCAGACCCTCTCCTAGGATTTCAATTTTAACATCCACGAGCGCCTGCACTCACCAACAAACAAGGGGCCTGCCTTCTTTAGCTCACAAGGATAACGCCTTCGCCTTGGTCAACTTGGTGCAGCTGATGAGGGCCTGCACTTGCCAACTATCGAAGGGCCTCGCCCTCGTTCATGCATGGCGGTTTAGCCCTCGCCTCGGGCCCATTTCAAATCAGATGAGGACCTTATCCTTTTTAACTGACCGGGGTGTGGGGGGGGGGGGGGGGGGGGGGCATTGGGGTAAATTCTCTCTTTAAGCTCCTTCTATAAATTGGCCTTTTTTGTAGTGTTACTTATTTAATCGAATAATATTAATCATTTTAGTGAATGTTATTACTGAAAAACTAGTTGCACGCTATAAATACCGTGCACACAATTTGAATGCTATTATTAGTTTCATTAAAGAGTGTTAATATATATATAAGTTAACTTCATGAACATTTTTAGTTATTATATTCATTGAATAAAATATATTATAAAAAATTATATTTTATTTCCATATTAAAAATTTATATTGATTGTAAAGGTGAAAATAATTGCATATACATACTTCTAATACCCCATATATCCATCAAATTTATGTTCACTTGTCTTAATCGTCCGTCCATCAAATTTATGCACACCTCTTTGAAATTAACTATTTATATCTACCCTCAACCATAACTTAATTACTAAAGTTTTAATCAATATTAAATATTTTAAAATATATTATTATTATTATTATTATTAAATATGAATTTAAAAAATATATTAGTGATAGTTATTAGGGATTTAAACCAAATTCCTCCTGTATCTTTTCACCTTTATCAAAATGGTCCTCTATTTATTTGTTTTATTAATTTAGTCCCGTGTCTATTCTAGTTTCGCCAAAATGGTCCTAATTGGCCTAAAAATGTAAAAAATCTCACCGTTTTGGTCCTATATTTATTTTCTTTGCCAATTTAGTCCGGTATCAATTCAAATTTCTCCAATTAGGTCCAAATTGAACGCATAAAATATAAAATATCACCTTTTTAGTCATGTGCACTAGTGTTTTCGGTGAAAGCCTATGATGTGTTTTTTTTTCAATTAGGATCATTTTCACCAAATTAGGACCATTTTGGTGAAACTTTAAAAAATACCTGACTAAATTGATAAAGCAAATAAGTAGAGGACCATTTAGATAAAGGTAAAAATATAGAGGACGAATTTGGTTTAAATCCCTAGTTATTATGATGTGCAATACTGATTTATTGAGATAAATTTTCATTTTCTAGTCATGGTTATGTGCTTTTGAACTTTTTTTCGAGCTTAAATGAATTTTGGCTGGTTGAATTAGTTTATGAATTTTTGTGAGCTCAAACTCAAACGATCTTTTAATAATTTACAAGCCGAGATTTTTTTCGAGTCGTGCTCAAACTAAGCTCGAGTACTTCCATAATGAACTTTGACGAGTCGAACTCAAACTGTTTGCGAGCAAAAAATTGTCTATTACTCCCTCCGTCCCGAATTAAATTTCACACTTTGTTGGCCACGTGTTTTAAGAAAAACCGTTTTATTATCCTTTTGAACAAATGAATGAAGATTATTTTGAAATAAAGTAGGTATTTATTTTGAAATAAAGTAGGTATAGTTCGAGTATTTTATTTCCTTTTTGTGCTGTGAAGTTTATCGGGGGACGTCCCAAAGAGAAAAGTGTGAAATAAGAGTTGGGACGGAGGGAGTATTATGTATGAGAATATCGATTAAACCAGAAAAGCCATTTTGGGCAAATAAAAAAGAAATGAAGAGAAGGTCGCATAATTTTGAATTAGGAGATATCAGCTTTGTGATAGAGGGACCGAGTTAATGAACTGTAATTTGGGCCCACAGCCATAAATTTTTATATATCCGTCATAAATTAAGTTCATCTCTAATATCTTAAATTTTAGTGATACAACTCCAAAAAAGATGTGATTTGATTAAAACATGTGACCTATCGGAGGCAAAGTGATTAATCCTTAATATTAGGTAAAACATAGCATTAATGAATTTGAAATTAATAGTATAATTGAATGTATGTGTCGGCCGCCACAAACTATTAACAATTGGACTTTTATCGAATCCAATTATATATGTATGACATTTCTCACATGTATCTTGCAATAAGTGAAACTGCTCTTCACCCATAATTTTTTATTTTATTTTTTTATTTATCTTGATCAGGTAATTCCAAGAGTCCAAAATCAGAGGGATATATCATATGTGATATGTGATGCACAACCAAATTGAAACCATGAATCATGCCAAAAAGCCCCCACCCAATTTTACATGTTACTATTTCACTACATCAATCTACAATCATGGATTCTCTCTCCCTTCTCTTTTGTCATTGCATGGCCTCAATAATTATGACCTGTGTCAGAACTCCGGCGCTGGAATCCACCTCCGGCCACCAGAAATTATTTTTTAATTTTTTATAGTCAGTTTAAGATTTTAATGCAATGGTTGTAATTATAATGGGCGCTGATTTAATACTTTTCGACCATAACTAATATCATCGGACCACATTTATTATTTCTTTTAACAAAACGTCAATTTTAAATAAAGACTGAAATAGTAACCAGTCCGAAAAATCTTTTGGGAAAATGCATTTTTTGAGCTTGAAATTTGGTTGAATTTAGTTTTCGTCTTGTTAATTTTAGGATATTGAATTTCATCCTATTACTTACAAAAATTGTGTTTTTCGTCCTGTGAATTTTCCAATTTTGAACATAATCCTATAACTTACAAGAAATTGGTGCCAAGGGTTGCAGCGGCGTCGATGGAGAGAAGATGACAGGGGAGAGAGAGCTCCTCAAATTTATAAGGGCTTGATTTCTTTGCACAAATTACACACAAGAATCAAAGAGACAAACCTGAAAAAATCAAGAGGGGCGGCTTGAGAAGAGACAGACAAGAAAGAGAAGGCGAGAGGAAGGGCTTAGGTGTATTCTTTTTGCTCTGATTTTTTTGTATTCGTAAAAATTGAATTAGAAAATTAATAATTTTGGCATTTGTAAGTAAAAGAACTTTTCCCATTTTGAATATTGTTTTCGAATTTAATGAACTATTAAACCACCCAATCATCCATGCCACTTGTATAAGAAAATCAATTAAAATCTCACACAAGCAGTTGACCGGTTCCATGACCGCCAATAGCATGTAAGAGGACCAAATTAAAAAAAAAAACTACAAACTTAAAGGACCAAATCCAAAAAGTGATATTGATTGGGACCAAATTCGAAATCAGTTTGAATTACAGGAATTACAAATATATAATCCCTTTCATTTAACAAAACGTCAATTTTAAATAAAGACCGAAATAGTAACCAGTCCGGAAAATCTTTAAGGAAAATGCATTTTTTGTCCTTTAACTTTGGTTGATTTTGGTTTTCGTCCTCTTAACTATTGAATTTTGAATTTCATCCTATAACTTACAAAAATTATGTTTTTCATCGTGTTAATTTTTGAATTTTGAACTTAATCCTATAACTTACAAGAAATTTGTGCGAGGTCATATATTCCGGACGAAAAACACAATTTTTGGTTAGTTATAGGACGAAATCCAAAATTCCAGACTATTTCGGTTTTTGTTAGTTGAATTTGCCACGTGGGGAATTGAATACGCGGATTCAAGAATCATACCCCATTTAGGGGTCAGGTGCGAATCCAATGCAATATCATGATATTTTTAAAAGAATCCGTGCATCATATCCCACACCCACATGATATTTAGTTGGGCCAAATTTTGCCGGTTCATTTGGAAATTCAGGTTGCCGCATATATACTGCTAGTTTCTCGTTTAATATCATTTGTATATAATGTGGAAGTTTTGTTGATGGTTGGTTTGCATATATATAAATGTATTTTTGAAGTATAAAAAAGAAAGAGGTGCACATTAATTAGTCATTTTGTTGACTAGATAATTTGAGCAAGTAGAAGGATATACAGCCTTCCACAAGATAGAAACAGAAAATACAAAGAGCTAGCACTAGACTATGAGACTAGTCTAGGTAGCATATTTTTTGCGACACAGATGACAATTATTGAAAGCCATAAAGCAACACTTATTAGATGGATATACGTGCATGCTTGTTTAGGCAGTTTCAACTGCACGAATAGAAGCCTTGGTGCAAAAAGCAGAGCATGTATCGGTACATTTTCAACTGCTCCATTCACAACTTCACTTGCATCTACTCACCCAAAAAAAGAAAAGAAAAAAGAGTAATTAGAATCTTTGAGAGCAAATTAAATAAAAACGATATATAATTTTACCAGAATTTTGGAGAGTGGCTATGGCAGCGCACACAGAGGAGACACACCCCAACTTGCAGTATTCATCACCTTAATTTACATGCAATTAATTAATTTGCAAATTAATCTTTTGCAGCAAGTAATTAGAATAAATTTACCTGCAGTGTTTTGGAGAATCTCCTTAGGATAGTCAGCGGGACATTCCGTCCCCGAAATGATTTTGCATCCAGAGAGTACTGCACAAACTGCCCTGGGGCTTCCCGCGAAGCGACAGGTATTATACACATTTCTGGCAGTGGTGCTTCGGCAACAACTCTTTGCCTCAACTTCAATTTGTCCCAAAACAAGAAAGCTCACCAGGAGAACACTCATAACAACAATTTTACCTGTAATACCACAAGTTTGTATTTATTGATTATTATTTATATGTATAAATATATGAATTTTACCTTCCATCGTGAATTCGAGAGTTTGTATTGATGAAAGTAGACTTGCACATACCCAACTTAAATACTAGCACTTCACACCGCCACCTGTCATCCTTATCCTAATCCTTATCTCAACCTCCGGTTAAAATAATGCATGCGAATGGAATTAAGTAGATACAAAACTATGAATACTACTACTATTACATTTGTTATATGATATCATCGACTTACATTTAATGCGATATGTGACGGACGGTCCCCTTCAACCAACAAATGGTCCACAAACACTACAAAAAACTCGCGTTTTTACGACGGGAATGACCATCATAAAAAAAGTGGATCCCACTCTTCGTTTATTCGGCCAAATTTAATGACGAGAAGCCCGTCGTACATTTTAAAATCGACATTAACGATGGCCTTGCCCGTCGTAAAATTCAAACCGTTTAAACCGGGGCTCTTCGTAATCGGTGCGATATTATTGTGGCCGATAAGTTTACGATGGGATTTAACTTTAGGTAATCGGTGCATTTTGCAAGTGTCCAGTAATATATAAATTTTATTACTAAATATTTAATTGTAGGAGCGGGATCGTGGACGTGAGCCCTCTCATTTTGAGAGACTACATCTTGCCCACCCACTGGATGAGGGGACAGGAAAGTCCACCTATGACCACACCACCAAGATCCACGTACGTATTGTATTTAATTTTAATTATAGTGTTATTTTCAAAAATTTTATTTATTAATTTAAAATATTGTTAATTTGCAGAGGAAGATGTGCGATGGTCTTGCCTCCCATTCTCAGCCTCATGAAGGAGTGGAAGGATCAGACTCTCTGCGCTCCCCCCCTCCCCTCAGAGCTTTCTGTAGACGTTCAAAATGAGCTCTACTTTAAAAACGTCAAGGCTAAGAATGGGCGGTACACTGTGTTGGGACCACAATAATTGGAGGTCGGCAAACGACCCCCAGTAAGGCGATATAAACCGGTGATAGATTCAATCTCGGCCATAAGATCGACGTCTGGGTGATCTCAAACCTCTTCGACCCCAGACAATAGCTTCAAACCCGGTATGGTCTCGCCAGCTTCGTCTGGCCTCAGGTATAGTCCGATCACACCAGTCCTCATCGACCTCCTGTGACCTATCCAAACGCCGGCTCTAATCTCAATAAATCGAAGTACAAAGGCAGAACAACATCAAGATAAGACTCAGGCGACATAACCCGGATCCGATCTCCGACCCGCACAAGAAACCGGTGGCCAACCGATCTCTGACCTCTTTTTCCAACAAAATGACTGCAGATCCATTGAGTATGTGATAGAATCCGACAGAATCAATCCAAATATGGTCAAGAGCCACCTCCTTACACGAGGACATAGAGAATATTCCGTACAAATTGAAAAATTGCTAAGAGAATCATCCTTCAGAGACACGTGGCAACACCGGAGTGGTCAACCGTCTGAAAGAAAGGACATATGGTAGCCTACGCGTATTCAGGGTCTGCTAGCATTTAATGCAAACGGTTCCCCACCGAGGTCGAAAATGAAATATATATTACCCCGCATATGTAAAACTTATAAATATGTTCCCACTTGTACAAAAAAAGTATTTTTAATATGCAGAGGAAGATGCGCGATGACCTTGCCTCCCAGTTTCAGCCTTAGGAAGGGGTGGAAGGTTCGGTCTCTATTCCCCCTCCCCTAAGAGCCTTCTGTAGACGTTCAAAATGAGTTGTACTTTAAGAACGTCAAGGCTAAAAAGAGACGGAACACTGAATTGTGTCGTTTTGGAAAGAGCCTACTCGGATCTCGGGGAAGTAGTTCATCCTCCTCCAAGTCCTCCATTGACTCTCATCCCAGCCATCATCGAGAGACAGCTTTCGATGGTGGAGGACGGGTACCTCCACATTAGATGGAGGGATACCACCATTACCGAAACCGGTGCAGGCCTGTTATCCCCGCCGCCCCCGGAGCTCCAAAGGCCTCATCCAGAGGATGAAGAGATGGAGAATTCTGATTTCCAAAATGTTGATTAGGAGTTTTTTATTATCTTGTACTGAATTTTTTTATTCGACATTACAATTATTAATATTTTTTCCTAATTTTATATTTTTAATATAATTTACATGTTTTAGTTTACAAAAACCAATTATAAATGTCGAATTAAATAAATTTGGTAACACAAAAAATATAATTTATAACAACATTTATTAAAACAAGTTAGAAATGAAAAAGAATTAATTTGATGAATAATAAAAAAAGAATGACTCAATTTGGATACGTATAAAATTAATTACGTACAAATGCACGGATTCTAAGTAAGCGCCCTAACGGCGCGCGCACCTTCTACATGCAAAAGAGGTCGCCTGATCGATTCCCCTTGAATGCAAATTTGCAATTAATTGTTCTAGGTCCAATAGGGGTTATATGGAGGTTGGTAGGAATATATAGCTTGGGGGCCGATGGCCCAGTGGTTCGCACCCCGCCCCGAGTTGCGCAAGGGGTCTGGGTTCGAACCACACAAATGACGAGTCGCTTGTCGTAAATATTTTATGTATACATTTAAAAAAAAAATTTGGATATATTTTACGACGGGTTTCGCCCGTGGTAACACTTGGTGCCGGACCGGGTCTTTGACCGGCCGTTTATACGATGGACTTGTCTGTCGTATATTTACGACGGGCGGTAAAAACCGTCGTAAATTTTTGCTACACACCGTTTGACTACAGCCACGTGTCCATCCTAATATCCATTACTGACTGGGTTTTACGATGGAAAATCTGTTGTTGACGCCGTTGTAAATCAAAACTTTTTTTGTAACTTTTTTTGTAATGAAATGCCATTTTACAAATTTTATTATTTATTTTGTTTAAATAGATATATTATTTGACAAAAATATTTGATTTTTGACAAAACTATAACATACTAAATAAAGTACAAACAAAATTAAACAAATCAATACAATCATATCCATTAGCTAACTAACTCGAGGAAACCGAAATTATATTAGATATCAACCAGAATGTAGGAATTTATAAACTCGACCATACATGTACACACACATAGAGTGGGATCACCATTTTTAGCTTTCTTCTACCTCAATCCCTTTTCCATGAGATTTTCCAGAAAAAATTGACAGGACCTTGTGAAGAACAGGTTGCAGATTAAAAGGCACTGCCTTTAATTCAAGCCTGCCAGATTCAATCTTGGCATGATCTAAGACCTTGTTAATTAATGATATCGAATCCGTTCTGCTATCATGAGCAGTTTACACAAAATTCAATTAGCAGGCATCCAGATTCGTATCCATAAGCATTTGGAGCATGCCTAAAATAAAGTGTTGCTTTAGCATTACTAGTAGCAAAAGCTTGAGAAGATAGAACAACCACTACTACTCTCAGTGGCAGAAATATTAAGATAAAACTTAAAACTACCTAAGACCCCATTCATTGGGCGACTCCCTTGATGATACTAAAACGTTTCGCTCGATCCTAAACATCATGTGAGGGATGCGTAGGATATATGCAAAATAAAAATGGGCTGTCAGAAAAAGAATTAAATGTACAAGTTTTGATTTATCTTTCAATTAGATGTTGAACTAACCAAAGAAGTAAACATCCAAGCTTTTATTTGGCATGAATTCGTACACCAATATCTTCCCTTCTTTCTCTACGCGACATCCCAACACTTTGACAAGATTCCTGTGTTGGAGTTTGGAGATGGGGATCACTTCATTCACGAATTCTTCAATGCCTTGCCCAGAAAAAAGCAGAGAGCCTCTTTTTCCTGATTTCCCTACACTCAAACACATAAAAGATAATTAATAAATAAAGGTTGGTTGGTTGCTCATGCTTCTTTAGAAAAAGCAGAATCAGAAGAATTTACTTTGTAAACAGAAGGACCAAAAACCTCCGCTTCCAAGAGGATTTTTTTAGTGGAATTGATGTGTAGCATTTGCAAGTGTCTCCACCTTCTCTGCATCAAGATTGAGTACTATTGCAGTTGAATCTGATGAAAATGTTTGCCCTGTTTCTAAATGTTTTTTGTTTTCTGTTTTGCCTCCTCCTGATTTATCAAATTAATTTAAGACACAGCAGTGAGGCCAATCATATATATATTATATATTCTAAGTACTATTAGGTCCATTAGTCTCACCTTTTCTGGTAAACATCCCAGCAGCGAGCAATGAAGAAGAAAATTAATATGCAAACAAAAGCCACCGCTACTGGAATTATGATAAACAGTTTGTTCATGTCGTTGTGGGTATAAGATAATAATCGCATAACATAAACCAACAGGCAATAATTTCACACAAGATTAAAAATATACATAAAGGGAATGCAGACAACTATACCCAGGAAGCTACTCTAATCAAGATGTCGATACAACAATCACTAGAATGAAAGTAGGGCGCTCAAACTTTTTGGGAAGACCCTGACCCTTACTACATATTTTCTTTCTTCGAAGCAATGAGTGCCTTCAAGAGGAAAATCACATTAGGCCTTGACCCAAACTAAATTTAAAATAATATCACAAACAAAATTATTGGTTTATAGTAGGTATAAGAAGAGCTAACTTAAGTACAATTTAATAACCCTTCAAAATAGATAATATGCAGCACTCCCGTATCAACCACATCAGAGCCATACATTTTGATTGGTGCAACTTGGTTGGTTGTATCATAAACATTCACCATGATAGTCTGTTTGCTAACAAGTTGATGCAGAAGCCTCTCAACTAATTCTGGAATATCATAAGCAGCACCTAGCTAACTATTATGAGGCAACGAAAAGAAAAAATCAACCAACAAAGCTAAGTAGACATGAAGTCCAGAGAGAAGTATGACTCCCTGTTGCATGCAAAAACTAAAAGAATTACTTACCCTACGGTAGCATTGATGCGTTCCTCTGTCGAGGCATTGAGAGGTTGATCATGATTTTTTCATCACCTGTTAACTAGTATAGGTGTTGGTCAGGCAGGAATAGTGTTTCACATAATAGGAAAATAAAGTACTATCATAGGATTTCAGATTTATCTTTAAATTTATAGACCATTTCTTCTCAAACCATATCTAATAACTCAAGATATTAGCAAAAGTAAAAACATGATTCAAATCCAAGATGAGTAATAAGAAAAATATGAGTTAAAATTAGATAGTTGATTATTGACTGCCACAACAATCAATCGCATCACGAATTTGCATTGTGTTTGTATTCACAACACGAATTACATTATATGATCATCGAGTAGGATAAAACTATAAAGAAACAAAACAACAAGTATACTCACAATTGGCAATCCCATCCAATGCACGTTCCTCCACATTTTGTGTATGCACCACACCCCGATCTTTCAAGTTCTTACCATAATTAAGACACATCACAGAATTCTATATAAAAAGGACAAATAAGAATTACAAAAGAAAACCTTATTAACTTATTCAGAACTTTTAAAATTAACTAAAAAATGTGGGGGAAAAAAGAGGAAAGAGAGATGGGAATAAAATCAAGTGCAAAAGGCATTAAGAAAACTGAGCTTTTGCAAGGATATCAATGAGTTAACAGATATCAAGCGCAACGTAAACAAGCTATGCATATAATTTATCATATAATATTATAAATGACGGATAATTTTCGTTATTTAATTTTTATACATACAACTATTTTTAAACAAAAATTCACCAATAAATTTAATGACAGAACTTCTGTCGGTAATATTTTGATTTTTATTTTTTTATATAAAATAAATAATTTACATATTTTTAATTTATTATAAAATTTTGATGACAAATATATTTTCGGTAATTATTTCATAATTAATTATTTTTACTTTTAAATTAATCTATTTATTTTTTGACGGATTTTCCATCAATTCTTTTTTATCTTGTAAATTTAATTTCTTTTGTATAAAAAATAATACATTTTTGACGGAAATCTGTCATAAAATTTTCGAAATCCATCACTAATTAGTGACGAATATTTCCGTCACAAAAATCAGTTACCAATTACTAAATTTTTTGTAGTCATAGTTAATTTTAAAAGATTTGAAATTCCAAATTTGGGTGGGTCCATGATTATGAAGTGTAAATATCCCTTCAGAGGAAAAAAATTAGTGTAAATAATATATATAATATATATATATATATATATATATATATATATATAATTAAATTTTAGTGAAATTTGAGAATAGATTTGTGCCACAGATAAAACAAAATAAATATAGCAGAACATGTAATTAAATGATAATTAATTAATTAGGATCCATGAAATGACCCATATTATAAAATTCGCGGGTCCTGTTCGGGTCGGTCTGGATTTAAAAAAAATTCCTCAAAAATATTGCGCATCTCTAACTCGAAGTGTCTAAAATTAGAAAATTTTATTGTGCTAATTTGAAGTTATTTTTCTCATATATAATACTCCCTTCGATCCAACTTAAGATTCACACTTTACTTTTTGGGACGTCCCGCAATAAACTTTACACCCCACAAAAGGAAATAAAATACTCTTAGTGTACCTATTTTATTTCGAAATACTCTTCATTCATTGGTTCAAAAAGTTAATAAATCAGTTCAAAAAGTCAATAAATCAATACTGTTTAAAAAATGTGCTCACTTTAGAATCTGCAAGTCATCACTTAGTCATCTAAATTTTATTGTGCTAATCTCGTGCCATTTATAGCGGATTATTTTTTCAAAATGTAAATTATAACACTTAATTTAGAAATTCCAAGTCTTCACTTAGTGTCAGTACACAAGATATGACTTTTCCTTAAATATCATTTACTTTCATTTCCTTTTCATATATTCCGTCCTCGTGACACCTAGCTTCACACGACATCTCATTACATATCATTTTAGATAACATTTGTCATATATCCAGCAAGCACTTTCCACCACGGCGCCTAGCCATAGAAGCCAAATAGTTACATATCATTTAGATATTATTCGTCATACAACCCATAGGCATTTTCCACCACCACGCCTAGCTACACGAGCCAAACCGTTACATATCATTTTAGATATCATATAGCCTCTATGTTATTTCCACCACGGTGTCTAGCTACACAAGTCAGACCATTACGTATCATTTCAGGTACCATACATCATGCAATATTATTCGTAAGCCAAAACTTACGCAATAAAATTTTAAAAATATAAACGAAACAACAATCTAACCAATTACAATGAAAAAATATAGATCGTAGAAATATAATTGGCGACATGTAAAGCAGTGGCTTGGTGGAGGGTTTGATAAAGGGTTGAAACTGAAGGCCCATGAGTATTTATTTTGAAAGCAAACGAGGGTTTTCACGAAGGGTCCGACCCTCTCCTAGGATTTCAATTTTAACATCCACGAGCGCCTGCACTCACCAACAAACAAGGGGCCTGCCTTCTTTAGCTCACAAGGATAACGCCTTCGCATTGGTCAACTTGGTGCAGCTGATGAGGGCCTGCACTTGCCAACTATCGAAGGGCCTCGCCCTCGTTCATGCATGGCGGTTTAGCCCTAGCCTCGGGCCCATTTCAAATCAGATGAGGACCTTATCCTTTTTAACTGACCGGGGTGTGGGGGAGGGGGGGCATTGGGGTAAATTCTCTCTTTAAGCTCCTTCTATAAATTGGCCTTTTTTGTAGTGTTACTTATTTAATCGAATAATATTAATCATTTTAGTGAATGTTATTACTGAAAAACTAGTTGCACGCTATAAATACCGTGCACACAATTTGAATGCTATTATTAGTTTCATTAAAGAGTGTTAATATATATATAAGTTAACTTCATGAACATTTTTAGTTATTATATTCATTGAATAAAATATATTATAAATAATTATATTTTATTTCCATATTAAAAATTTATATTGATTGTAAAGGTGAAAATAATTGCATATACATACTTCTAATACCCCATATATCCATCAAATTTATGTTCACTTGTCTTAATCGTCCGTCCATCAAATTTATGCACACCTCTTTGAAATTAACTATTTATATCTACCCTCAACCATAACTTAATTACTAAAGTTTTAATCAATATTAAATATTTTAAAATATATTATTATTATTATTATTAAATATGAATTTAAAAAATATATTAGTGATAGTTATTAGGGATTTAAACCAAATTCCTCCTGTATCTTTTCACCTTTATAAAAATGGTCCTCTATTTATTTGTTTTATTAATTTAGTCCCGTGTCTATTCTAGTTTCGCCAAAATGGTCCTAATTGGCCTAAAAATGTAAAAAATCTCACCGTTTTGGTCCTATATTTATTTTCTTTGCCAATTTAGTCCGGTATCAATTCAAATTTCTCCAATTAGGTCCAAATTGAACGCATAAAATATAAAATATCACCTTTTTAGTCATGTGCACTAGTGTTTTCGGTGAAAGCCTATGATGTGTTTTTTTTTCAATTAGGATCATTTTCACCAAATTAGGACCATTTTGGTGAAACTTTAAAAAATACAGGACTAAATTGATAAAGCAAATAAGTAGAGGACCATTTAGATAAAAGTAAAAATATAGAGGACGAATTTGGTTTAAATCCCTAGTTATTATGATGTGCAATACTGATTTATTGAGATAAATTTTCATTTTCTAGTCATGGTTATGTGCTTTTGAACTTTTTTTCGAGCTTAAATGAATTTTGGCTGGTTGAATTAGTTTATGAATTTTTGTGAGCTCAAACTCAAACGATCTTTTAATAATTTACAAGCCGAGATTTTTTTCGAGTCGTGCTCAAACTAAGCTCGAGTACTTCCATAATGAACTTTGACGAGTCGAACTCAAACTGTTTGCGAGCAAAAAATTGTCTATTACTCCCTCCGTCCCGAATTAAATTTCACACTTTGTTGGCCACGTGTTTTAAGAAAAACCGTTTTATTATCCTTTTGAACAAATGAATGAAGATTATTTTGAAATAAAGTAGGTATTTATTTTGAAATAAAGTAGGTATAGTTCGAGTATTTTATTTCCTTTTTGTGCTGTGAAGTTTATCGGGGGACGTCCCAAAGAGAAAAGTGTGAAATAAGAGTTGGGACGGAGGGAGTATTATGTATGAGAATATCGATTAAACCAGAAAAGCCATTTTGGGCAAATAAAAAAGAAATGAAGAGAAGGTCGCATAATTTTGAATTAGGAGATATCAGCTTTGTGATAGAGGGACCGAGTTAATGAACTGTAATTTGGGCCCACAGCCATAAATTTTTATATATCCGTCATAAATTAAGTTCATCTCTAATATCTTAAATTTTAGTGATACAACTCCAAAAAAGATGTGATTTGATTAAAACATGTGACCTATCGGAGGCAAAGTGATTAATCCTTAATATTAGGTAAAACATAGCATTAATGAATTTGAAATTAATAGTATAATTGAATGTATGTGTCGGCCGCCACAAACTATTAACAATTGGACTTTTATCGAATCCAATTATATATGTATGACATTTCTCACATGTATCTTGCAATAAGTGAAACTGCTCTTCACCCATAATTTTTTATTTTATTTTTTTATTTATCTTGATCAGGTAATTCCAAGAGTCCAAAATCAGAGGGATATATCATATGTGATATGTGATGCACAACCAAATTGAAACCATGAATCATGCCAAAAAGCCCCCACCCAATTTTACATGTTACTATTTCACTACATCAATCTACAATCATGGATTCTCTCTCCCTTCTCTTTTGTCATTGCATGGCCTCAATAATTATGACCTGTGTCAGAACTCCGGCGCTGGAATCCACCTCCGGCCACCAGAAATTATTTTTTAATTTTTTATAGTCAGTTTAAGATTTTAATGCAATGGTTGTAATTATAATGGGCGCTGATTTAATACTTTTCGACCATAACTAATATCATCGGACCACATTTATTATTTCTTTTAACAAAACGTCAATTTTAAATAAAGACTGAAATAGAAACCAGTCCGTAAAATCTTTTGGGAAAATGCATTTTTTGAGCTTGAAATTTGGTTGAATTTAGTTTTCGTCTTGTTAATTTTAGGATATTGAATTTCATCCTATTACTTACAAAAATTGTGTTTTTCGTCCTGTTAATTTTCCAATTTTGAACATAATCCTATAACTTACAAGAAATTGGTGCCAAGGGTTGCTGCGGCGTCGATGGAGAGAAGATGACAGGGGAGAGAGAGCTCCTCAAATTTATAAGGGCTTGATTTCTTTGCACAAATTACACACAAGAATCAAAGAGACAAACCTGAAAAAATCAAGAGGGGCGGCTTGAGAAGAGACAGACAAGAAAGAGAAGGCGAGAGGAAGGGCTTAGGTGTATTCTTTTTGCTCTGATTTTTTTGTATTCGTAAAAATTGAATTAGAAAATTAATAATTTTGGCATTTGTAAGTAAAAGAACTTTTCCCATTTTGAATATTGTTTTCGAATTTAATGAACTATTAAACCCCAATCATCCATGCCACTTGTATAAGAAAATAAAGTAAAATTTCACATAAGCAATTGACCGGTTCCATTACCGCCAATAGCATGTAAGAGGACCAAATTAAAAAAAAAACTACAAACTTAAAGGACCAAATCCAAAAAGTGATATTGATTGGGACCAAATTCGAAATCAGGTTGAATTATAGGAATTACAAATATATAATCCCTTTCATTTAACAAAACGTCAATTTTAAATAAAGACCGAAATAGTAACCAGTCCGGAAAATCTAAGGAAAATGCATTTTTTGTCCTTTAACTTTGGTTGATTTTGGTTTTCGTCCTCTTAACTATTGAATTTTGAATTTCATCCTATAACATACAAAAATTGTGTTTTTCGTCCTGTTAATTTTCCAATTTTGAACATAATCCTATAACTTACAAGAAATTGGTGCCAAGGGTTGCAGCGGCGTCGAGGGAGAGAAGATGATGGGGGAGAGAGAGCTCCTCAAATTTATAAGGGCTTGATTTCTTTGCACAAATTACACACAAGAATCAAAGAGACAAACCTGAAAAAATCAAGAGGGGCGGCTTGAGAAGAGAGAGACAAGAAAGAGAAGGCGAGAGGAAGGGCTTAGGTGTATTCTTTTTGCTCTGATTTTTTTGTATTCGTAAAAATTGAATTAGAAAATTAATAATTTTGGCATTTGTAAGTAAAAGAACTTTTCCCATTTTGAATATTGTTTTCGAATTTAATGAACTATTAAACCCCAATCATCCATGCCACTTGTATAAGAAAATCAATTAAAATCTCACATAAACAGTTGACCGGTTCCATGACCGCCAATAGCATGTAAGAGGACCAAATTAAAAAAAAAACTACAAACTTAAAGGACCAAATCCAAAAAGTGATATTGATTGGGACCAAATTCGAAATCAGGTTGAATTATAGGAATTACAAATATATAATCCCTTTCATTTAACAAAACGTCAATTTTAAATAAAGACCGAAATAGTAACCAGTCCGGAAAATCTTTAAGGAAAATGCATTTTTTGTCCTTTAACTTTGGTTGATTTTGGTTTTCGTCCTCTTAACTATTGAATTTTGAATTTCATCCTATAACTTATAAAAATTATGTTTTTCATCGTGTTAATTTTCGAATTTTGAACTTAATCCTATAACTTACAAGAAATTTGTGCGAGGTCATATATTCCGGACGAAAAACACAATTTTTTGTTAGTTATAGGACGAAATCCGAAATTCCAGACTATTTCGGTTTTTGTTAGTTGAATTTGCCACGTGGGGAATTGAATACGCGGATTCAAGAATCATACCCCATTTAGGGGTCAGGTGCGAATCCAATGCAATATCATGATATTTTTAAAAGAATCCGTGCATCATATCCCACACCCACATGATATTTAGTTGGGCCAAATTTTGCCGGTTCATTTGGAAATTCAGGTTGCCGCATATATACTGCTAGTTTCTCGTTTAATATCATTTGTATATAATGTGGAAGTTTTGTTGATGGTTGGTTTGCATATATATAAATGTATTTTTGAAGTTAAAAAAGAAAGAGGTGCACATTAATTAGTCATTTTGTTGACTAGATAATTTGAGCAAGTAGAAGGATATACAGCCTTCCACAAGATAGAAACAGAAAATACAAAGAGCTAGCACTAGACTATGAGACTAGTCTAGGTAGCATATTTTTTGCGACACAGATGACAATTATTGAAAGCCATAAAAGCAACACTTATTAGATGGATATACGTGCATGCTTGTTTAGGCAGTTTCAACTGCACGAATAGAAGCCTTGGTGCAAAAAGCAGAGCATGTATCGGTACATTTTTCAACTGCTCCATTCACAACTTCACTTGCATCTACTCACCCAAAAAAAGAAAAGAAAAAAAGAGTAATTAGAATCTTTGAGAGCAAATTAAATAAAAACGATATATAATTTTACCAGAATTTTGGAGAGTGGCTATGGCAGCGCACACAGAGGAGACACACCCCAACTTGCAGTATTCATCACCTTAATTTACATGCAATTAATTAATTTGCAAATTAATCTTTTGCAGCAAGTAATTAGAATAAATTTTACCTGCAGTGTTTTGGAGAATCTCCTTAGGATAGTCAGCGGGACATTCCGTCCCCGAAATGATTTTGCATCCAGAGAGTACTGCACAAACTGCCCTGGGGCTTCCCGCGAAGCGACAGGTATTATACACATTTCTGGCAGTGGTGCTTCGGCAACAACTCTTTGCCTCAACTTCAATTTGTCCCAAAACAAGAAAGCTCACCAGGAGAACACTCATAACAACAATTTTACCTGTAATACCACAAGTTTGTATTTATTGATTATTATTTATATGTATAAATATATGAATTTTACCTTCCATCGTGAATTCGAGAGTTTGTATTGATGAAAGTAGACTTGCACATACCCAACTTAAATACTAGCACTTCACACCGCCACCTGTCATCCTTATCCTAATCCTTATCTCAACCTCCGGTTAAAATAATGCATGCGAATGGAATTAAGTAGATACAAAACTATGAATACTACTACTATTACATTTGTTATATGATATCATCGACTTACATTTAATGCGATATGTGACGGACGGTCCCCTTCAACCAACAAATGGTCCACAAACACTACAAAAAACTCGCGTTTTTACGACGGGAATGACCATCATAAAAAAAGTGGATCCCACTCTTCGTTTATTCGGCCAAATTTAATGACGAGAAGCCCGTCGTACATTTTAAAATCGACATTAACGATGGCCTTGCCCGTCGTAAAATTCAAACCGTTTAACCGGGGCTCTTCGTAATCGGTGCGATATTATTGTGGCCGATAAGTTTACGATGGGATTTAACTTTAGGTAATCGGTGCATTTTGCAAGTGTCCAGTAATATATAAATTTTATTACTAAATATTTAATTGTAGGAGCGGGATCGTGGACGTGAGCCCTCTCATTTTGAGAGACTACATCTTGCCCACCCACTGGATGAGGGGACAGGAAAGTCCACCTATGACCACACCACCAAGATCCATGTACGTATTGTATTTAATTTTAATTATAGTGTTATTTTTAAAAATTTTATTTATTAATTTAAAATATTGTTAATTTGCAGAGGAAGATGTGCGATGGTCTTGCCTCCCATTCTCAGCCTCATGAAGGAGTGGAAGAATCGGACTTTATGCGCTCCCCCCTACCCTCAGAGCCTTCTGTAGACGTTCAAATTAAGCTCTACTTTAAAAACGTCAAGGCTAAGAAGCGGCGGTACACTGTGTTGGGACCACAATAATTGGAGGTCGGTAAACGACCCCCAGTAATGCGATATAACCGGTGATAGATTCAATCTCGGCCATAAGATCGACGTCTGGGCGATCTCCAACCTGGTCGACCCCAGCCGATAGCTTCAACTCAATACGGTCTCGCCAGCTTCGTCTGGCCTCAGGCATAGTTCGATCACACCAGTCCTGACCGACCTCCTGTGACCTATCCAAATGTCGGTCCTAATCTCGATAAAGCGAAGTACAAAGGCAGAGCAACATCAAGATAAGCCTCAGGCGACATAACTCGGATCCGATCTCCGACCCGCGCAAGAAACTGGTGCCCAACCGATCTCTGACCTCTTTTTCCAAAAAAAATGACTGCAGATCTATTTAGCATGTGATTGAATCCGACAGAATCAATCCAAATATGGAAAAGAGCCGTCTCCTTACACGAGGACAAAGAGAATATTCCGTACAAATTGAAAAATTGCTAAGGGAATCGTCCTTCAGAGACACGTGGCAACACCGGAGTGGCCGACCGTCTGAAAGAAAGGACAGATGGGAGCCTGCGCGTATTCAGGGTCTTCTAGCATTTAATGCAACGGTTCCCCACCGAGTTCGAAAATGAAATATTACCCCGCATATGTAAAACCTATAAATAGGTTCCCACTTGTACAAAAAAAAGTGATTTTAATTTGCAGAGGAAGATGCGCGTTGACCTTGCCTCCCAGTCTCAGCCTTAGGAAGGGGTGGAAGGTTCGGTCTCTATTCCCCCTTCCCCTAAGAGCCTTCTGTAGACGTTCAAAATGAGCTGTACTTTAAAGAACGTCAAGGCTAAGAAGAGGCGGAACACTGAATTGTGTGGTTTTGGAAAGATCCTACTCCGATCTCGGGGAAATGGCTCATCCTCCTCCCAGTCCTCAATCGACTCTCATTCCATCAACATCGAGAGACAGTTTTCGATGGTGGAGGATAGATACCTCCACATTAACTTGGTGATCCGCCTGTGCACCTTGCACATTTTCTCCATTCCTTTCTAGAGCTTCGTTCCCACAATTCGGATTATCCGCCTACGGATTGTTTCCTTCCATTGCTTGATTTCTTCCTCTTCGGTTTCTTCTTCGGTTTCTCCTCCTAGCGTTAGCTTCGATTTCGTGATCAATTGGTTGAACTTGTCATCCTCTTGATCGCGTGATCATACACCTACACAAGCACCAAGTATCAAATACGAATAAACAAAGCAAAAATAAAGGAAATAAAAGAAACTACCAATTCTATTCAACAAGTCCTAAGTCCTACCTATGGTGATCAAACTAGGTCCCCGGCAACGGCGTCATTGATTTTTTTGTATTTTTGCAACTTTTAATCAATTAGTTAAACACGACCCAAAAGCGGATGGGTTCGATATAGCATGCAAGTATACGACCAAGTAGTATCGATCCAAGGACCTAGTGGACCGGTGAATCTCTAGGACTACGAGTTTCTATAGAATTGTAGAAGCGTGTTTAGTGGTTTTTAGAATAATAAAATTGAAATGACAACGATCGAATTTAAACACTAGAAATGAGATGAACAAATTAAACTAAAAAATAATTTAAAACTTCGTGAGAAGTGCAAGTTGAGGGTAATACTTCAGGTGAAATCCTTATGACGAAATCAATGCTACGTTCATTAATATCGCTTATCTTATGCTACTTTAGTTGGTTCTTACTAAGAGCTATCGCTAAAGTATTGAATATATATCCCTTTTGAGGCTTGGGTGATCAAATGAACTAATTAGCACCTAACTAGTTACCAAAAGCACATAAGATAGTGAATAACTTGAAGCACGCGATGCACTTCAAGTATTCTCCCTTCACTAAGAACCTAAACCCGTAAATTAAGGCACCTAATGTCTATTAATGGTGGTTTAGCCATCTATCCTCTCTGGATGTAATAAACAACTAATTGAATCCGATTAATTAATCAAATTCCTCACCACAAGCTCAATTAACCCGCACCCAACTCTCGTTGCAGTACAGATCAACCTAACAAGAGCTACTAAACCTAATCAATCAATCTAATCAAGAAAAACACATTAATAAAAGCAATTGAACCACCTCAATAGCATAATCAAAGCTCAATTAACATCATAGCACTAATTCCATCATAATTCAAACACCCAAAGCATTAGGGGATTAGCCCATGGCTAATCTAACAAAATCAATAGATAAACAAACTAAAGAAATCAATAAACCCAAGAGGATCATCATAATAAATTTGCAATAAATCATAAATGAGAAAATTATACTAATTAATTGAAAGATAAATGATAGAAGTCACCTATATAGAGTGATTACAACTTGAAATTGAAATTTGTTCTTCAAATGCTAGCTCAATTACTCTAATAATTGAAAGAAAACTAAAATCAAAAAATTGAAGGTGAAATCTCATTAAAATGGTGTGAAAACTAAAATCTAAAAATTGAAGGTGAAATCTCATTAAAATGGTGTGTGGGGTGTGTGTTATCTAAGGGAGTGTATGGTGATGTGTTCCCCAAAATCTAAAAAAATAAGGGTACTTATAGTGTAGAATAGGGCTTGAGACGAATTTGCAAAGAAGTCCTTGAAAATGCTTGAAATTTAAAAAATTCCCCAAGGCAAAGGAAAGGCACGACTTGGTTCTTTTCTTGCACGGTCGTGCTGCTTGTCCTTGGCCGTGCATGATTTAAGTGGCATGGTCGTGCTGCGAATTTCTTGCCCGTGCATCAATTTTCGGGCACGAGCCGTAGCCGAGTGGCACGGTCGTGCCCGGCTCTTCAAACCGTGCGGTTTACGGCTTCGAAACGACGTCGAAGCTTCTACTTTCTGCAATTCGGCGAAGAATCCACCTTTTCCGGCAAACAATGGGTGGCCTCGCGAATTCCGGTGATGGCGGCTTTGTTTCTTTTTCCGGCGTCAATTTCATCCATAAGTTCCGGAGAAGTGAGTTCTGCCATCGCGCATTAATTCCGGCGAGTTCGAAGCTGTGTTGTTCGAATTCCGGCATACTAGTTCTCTTCCGCAAATTCCGGCCGCCAACGGGTGCGTGAACAGCGGCTCCAGGCGTTGCTTCTGCAATTTTCAGGCGTCGCGAGCATGGTTTTCTTGGTGGTGGCTGCTTCAAAGTCCAGCTTCCCTGAATTCCGGCGTAGCGGTGGCTCTCTTTTTTCGAAATTTTCCCTTTTCTTGGTCAAACCTTGGGGCACATGTATTGCAGCTGCTTTCTGAAAGAAGTTCTCGTGAGATGCTCAGCTCATGGGTCTTCTTGGGCCTTTCTAATTGCTAAAAATAGAAGTGGATCCAGTTGCTTTTTTTTCCAGCTTGGTTGTTCACGTGAATTACCAAAATAAATGGTAATGAATACCATCTAAATCCTTCAACCAATTGGGCCTGCTAATTTGATCAATTGGGCCGAATCCTTGGGCTGCAACAGTTGATTCGTTTTGGGCCGAAACATGGGCTATGATTTATGGAATAAACATAAGAGCCCAAGTCCCTTTCTTGATACGATTTTAATTCTTTTCAAACCCATTTTCTCGATCAATCTCAAATAGCACGTGTTTGCTTCTTAACATCCTTAATTTTCTGCAAAATAAATCACAAACACCTTTCTCGACAATTAAGCACATTGAGACAATTTAATGCAAATAATTGCAAGAAATCCAATTAAATTTATCAAGAATAGTACACGAATTTCAAGCAAAAATCACACTAATCACGTATATGAGTTAATTTAGTGATAAATTATAAACTATTACCTATTGTACACATATCCATTCGTAGTTCAGACAACAATGGTGATAGATTAGAAAAATAATTATCCTCGATGTGGTATTACTTGTTTGAATCATAAAATATTACTATTGAGTGTATATTTTAGAATTAAAATGGTACATATATGAACCACTTTATAATTATTTTTAAATACACTCTACTTTAACCAATTAACGTTCTTTAAATAAACAAATAATACTCTTTGTTACCATTGGCTAAATTTGTTATAGGGAAAAAAATATTATTTAGGACACTGCCTTATGAATATTTGTACAATTAGGACATTATTTTTACGAGATTACAAAATTGAGACAATATCTTTATAAAATTGCAAAATTAGGACAATATCTTCAAAAACATGCAAAACTAGGACTTTTATTTTTCCCAGTTTAGGCCAATTTTTGTTAAATTTGGCTTACTGGGCATATCGTAATCAGGCTTTATTTGACCTACATTTTATAAAATTTGGTCTTAATTTGTCCAACGTAAAAGATAGTGTCCTTATTTTGCAGGATTGCAATGTTAGTTTTCTAATTTTAGAAACTTATAAAGATAATTTTCTATATTTGTAAGCCCAAAAAAATAGTATCCTAATTTTGCAAACATCCATAAGATAATGTCCTAAAAAAAGTAATTATTTCTTGCGTATATGAGTTAATTTGGTGATAAATTATAATCTATGACTTATTGTATAAATTATAATTACTTTGCTAACTAATTTGGTTATAAGGGGAAAAAATGTTAATACATTTGCCAAAATTAAATGATTAATGATTAGATAATCAAATCTATAAAAACATATTTACATGATGTTCTTAAAAATAAATCTAACATCTTTTCTAGAGAAAACCCGTGAAATTCGCGGGGATAATACTAGTTATATATATAGACGTATCACTTCGTCTTATTGTTGATATTTTTGGATTTATGTAATCCTTTTCTTAATTGTTCTTAAAATAGTGTTGATCGTGTTGGAACTAATCAAGTAATGTTTTTCTTGACTGTTCTTCAACTATGACACAAATATTGGGGTTAGTTGCATTTTCTGTCTAATAGGAATTAATATTTTACCAATTTTTGTCGAATAAAAATTTAATTATCATCCAAAACAACTAGATAAAAATTTGATGATCTAATCAGGCAAAACAATCCTTCTCGGAGATTTTACAACCCATTTAAGCTAACCTTACAATCTTATCGAAAATATGGGACTAATTGAATGAGATTAAAATATCAATCTCTCCTAATTCAACAAAACAATCAGACCCTAAAAAAATGAATTGTCTAGGAATTTTTTTCAATATGCCTACAAAATTTCCAACAAGTGGATATTACATATGACTTGGGAAAATTGCATTTTTGGTCCCAAGAGATTGAGTTGATTGCAAAATGGTCATTTTTCAAGCATTTTTAGTCCCATATGATATTGTTGTTGATGTTTAAACATAATCCATGCGTGAGTTGCACGCTCTGTTAATTAAGAGCTGGTGTTTTTTTTTTTTAATAAAACTCAATGAATTTCAAAATTTTATTATTAAAATAAAATTTAATTTTTTCCCAACTCTAAACCACCACAAATCTTACTGATAAACAAGCCATCAAAATCCACAGGATAACCCAAATACAAAAATCTCGGCTTATACCACGTGTACTTATAGTTGAATCCTAATCTAAATCCAGAACTTGCATAGTTATGCCCCGAGATCAATTCCAATCTTACTTTGAGGGGTTTAACTCCCCTTATGATGGACTTTCTGTAATTGACAGCCTATGAAATAATTGACGACTTTTCCGTTAGTTTTTACGTGAATTCTTGTGAGTTGAATTTAGTGTTTATAATTAATTTATATTTTATCACAAATTCATTTGATTATATATTTAATTAATTTTAAATATTATTTTAGAAGAAAAAAACTAACTGATGGGACCAAAACTGCAAAAAAAAGGACCAAATTTGCACATAGGTACCAAATGTGTTTTGGGTCTATTCTCTTGGGACCAAAAGTGCAATTAACCCCATATGACTTACCTACAATTTTTTTTAATCATGTAAACATCTTTATTTTCTAAACCTACAATCAATTTGCATAGGAAATAAAATTTATAGATAATTAATTACGTACCTATAAGAAATATGCATACGAAAATTATCTATAAACAATTTATCTATAATAATTGATGTACGCTAGGTAAAGAATAAAATGCTACTATATAATTAGAAAAAAATTCAGACATATCGCATGAAAGAACTTCGCCTTTTTAAAAAGGCTGAACTTGTAGAAAATTATGAAATTAATTCTTTTTTTTTTTTTTATCGGCAAAAAAGTATATTAAAAGATAGAGTACTAGATATACCCTAAATTATCCAAACAATTACAAGTAAATTACCCGCAAAGCTGGAGGCTCCAAGTCAAAGATTCCAAAATCAAGAACTATGAACAACACAAAGTTGGATTAATACACCATTCATTGTGAAGTTATAGCTATTATTCCTGACTGAGAAAAGGTTCCACATCTTAACTCTGATATCTTCAAACAGCTTTTCAAGAGTGATCTCTACCCTTTCGAAGATTTTACGACTTCTGGCCAATCAAATATACCACAATGTACAGCTACATAAAAATTCAAGAATAAGCTTCCCTTTTCTCCTCAACATACCCACAAATTGATGAAAATGTTATGCTGGTTTGTTGTAGCTGACAAAACAACGATGAAACCAAATATATATAAGAGACCACACCATGTACGCAAAGATACACTCGAAAAACAAATCACGAACACTTTCATCATAACTCCCACATAAATCACAGCTAAGGACGTCTCCAGAGCTTAAAGCATTCCACCTTTCCAGACCAATACGTGTCGGCAACCGCTCACAAAGAACTTTTCAAGCCAATCGGACATTTGGGACGGTGTAAATGTATTCCCGATCTATGGAAAATTAATTCATTTGTATAATAGTTCTCAATATATTTCCTTACTTGTGGGTTTGGTTATCATCTGGACTTGTCAAAGCCAACATGTGGAGGACTGAGAGACCCAACGAATATATAATTTAAAGTGGGTGAAATTTATTTTAGCAGATTTGATTTTAGGACGTGTAGGCAAACGTGAACCAATTGACTTTAGTACTATGAAAGAATTTCGTCTCATTTAAAAGTCTGAATTTGTATAATAGTTTCCTAGACAATCCCACTATAAAATTCTTTATTAAAACTTACGTACGAAGTAAAATAGAAATATTTCGAGGACCATATATATTTCTTTATGAATGATGAATGACAACCGGAAAACGCAGAAATCATGTTGGTAAAAAATAGTTACAGCTTTCAAAAAATTGGACATTCTTTATTAAAAATTCCGTAGGTAGTAAAATATAAATATTTCGTAGATCATATGTATTTCTTTATGAGTGATGAATTGTTGGAGAAATTGGTTTAAATTAGTTAATTTGTCTTTAATTGAGGTTGAGTAACGCTCAATTTTGATAAATAAAATAATTAGTAAAAGTTTAATTTTTGGATAATTAAACATCATAGGATAGATCTACTCTCGGAGTAGATGATCGTGGTATATTTGAAATCTCAAAATCGAATTTCGGTGAGTGAGAAATTAATATACGGAGTTGAAACGTCGTTAGCATTTTAATGGTATTAAAGTGCTAAAGGTTTAATATTATTTCTTTTGGACTTCTGAAAATCTAGCCCAATTGATGTTGTGGCCCACCTGCCCGAATAAGTCAATGTGTTTATCGGTGATAGCATATCGAATGTATCAGATAAGCTATTTGACTTGACATATTTGGTGGCGTGATTTGTGGCATCGAAATAGAAGCATGTGTAATGCTTGAGAACGAATCTAAACGTACGTTTCGACTCAAAACGGTGGGCGGTTACCAGAGTGAATTATGCCTCCATTTATTTGGTTGTTAACTCTACTTTCCCAAATTGAAGTGACTTGAAAGCCTATAAATAGGGTGTCTCATATCCATTTGTACACAACCCGAAAATCCAACAAAATACTCTTGTCCCTAGCATGCATACATGATTTCCACAAGTTTTGCATGTTTTTATCAAAAGTGCATATAGAAATCAGTCCAGTTTTAGACGTTCTACTTTTGTTCGCCGGTACCTTTACACGCTGTGGTGCAACTCGTGTAAAGGGAGAGAGTCATTTTACCTCTTGGAACAATACGTCAAACTGTGTGCACTAGCCGGGACGTAATTGTTTTGCAGGAAATGGGTTTTCCCTTGACTCGAATTTACTCGTTCTGATCGTGAATAATTATTTGTTCGTGGTTGCGGTTCATCCGAGTTCGTGTCGGTGATTCTTTCTACCCGGTGTGCAGTTTTATCGGAAGGAAATATTATTTTATTTTCAATTTATTAAATAATTGTAATTATCTTTTATTTCAATTATTTAATTTTATTTAATATTTTTCCTGTCATTTGTAAGCCATCGTTGGTGCACCCTATAAACCAACAATCACAAAACAATTATATACGGTTGAGCGATGGCATCCGACGGGAAAAATGATAACCCCCTTTCAATTGTTACTTTAGGGGATGGTCAAAACTCGACCACTCCTGCCTCTTCGGTTCAGACGGTCTCTACCCCTTCTCCTGCTGTAACTGCCCAACTGGGGCATCCCTCTATCACTTCTGTGATGGCTCCATTTTCTTTCACTGATGGACGACCTTTTGTGTTCCATAGTGAAAGACCCGAGAAGTTCTCGGGTAAGCATTTTAAGAGGTGGCAGCAGAAAATGCTGTTCTATCTCACTACTTTGAGTTTGTCAAGGTTCTTTACTGAGGATCCGCCAACGGTCGTTGAGAACGACCCGGTAAATCAAGATGTCCGATCTAAATGGTGGAATCTTGATTTCTTTGCCCGGAGTTATATTCTGGAAGGATTGGTAGACTCAATGTATGATGTCTATCAGAAGGTCACTACTGCCAAGGAGTTATGAAATTCCTTGGAAGCGAAGTATGTGGCTGAAGATGCTGGTACTAAAATGTACCTTGTGGGAAGGTTTTTGAACATTAACATGGTGGATTCGAAATCCGTCACAGAACAAGTTCAAGACTTCCAACTGATTCTGCACGATATAGCTGCAGAAGGGATGGAACTGCCAGATGCTTTTCAAGCAGCGGCAGTGATTGAGAAATTACCTCCTAGTTGGAGCGATTTCCAAAGTCACCTTAAACTAAAGAAGAAGAATATGACTTTGCAAGAGGTCATAGGACTTCTTCAGATACGTGAAGGTGGTTTGAAAAGAAACCAAGAATCATCAGAGGCGAGAGCAAATCTGATGGAACGTGAAGAACCCTCCAGGAAGAGTAAGAGGCCGAATAATGATGGCAAGAAACCTGCTACTGGAAAAACCACCTTTAGCGGTAATTGCTACAACTGTGGCAAATCTGGTCACAAGGCGAAGGACTGCTCTGAGCCTAAGAAAGAGAAAGATAAGGGCAAAGGCAAGGCACAGTCTAGTGCAAATGTGGCTCAATATGAACTCACAGACTTGGATATGTCTGCGTAATTTTGAGTCTGGAATAAGTAACCCTAGATAGTTCTTGGGTTGTAGCTATGCATTGTTCAATGTAAATGTAATAATCATTGATGTGATGAATAGAGGTTTTTTATTCTATCAATGTTATTGGGTGTTCCAAATTTATATTTTTTTAAATTTGGGTGTATAGATCTAAAATTTATATATGAAATAGTTAATAAAATGATTTTATTAACATTCCAAGTATCAATATCTTTAAGAGGTGTATGTTATATGTGGAAGTGGAAGATGACAACACTATCATTATTTTGGAACACTGTACCTCTAATACTTAGTTCACACAGACGTATGTGATTTAAGTTGGTGTAATTAGAGGTGTGCACCCTAAATGTGGGGGTGTATGATGAAAATTTGATCTTTATTTATAGTGGATCCACTCACGAAAAGAGCTAGCTGAGATAAAATAAAGTGAATGAGTGTAAAATCCACAAAATGAACTGAAGCAGTGGTAACCCAACCTTGGTGACTGGAGATCCCATGATCTTGGTTCAAAGGGACAACTAAGCTGTGAACGTTCAGTCGAATACACTTGGTAATTTGACCATTCCTTAGAGAGCACAACATCAAGTGTTGTAGTCCGTCTTTGTGGTGTAGGTTAAGTCTTTTGACTTTTAATGAATCCTCAAACCTCTAAAAGGTGGAGTATAGCGGGACACTCTAAGGAGGAGTTCACCTATATAAGTAAGAAGTATGGGCCGCTTCGACGGAAACTTATGAATACAAGAGTGTCCAGGGCCGAGATGGACAAAAACGTGAGAACAAAAGACGTTAGAGATTTTATTGTGTCAACATTACTGTCTCAGTGCACACCAACGGGGAATGGTTCAAGGCATTGTGTCCACCAGGCCGCCAGTGTACTCGGTAATATCTGAGTATGGAAGTTTCAAAGCTCCAAACTACCTATCCAGATGCAATAACATCTCGTTTGAACTGGACTGTGGGTCTGCATATTATAGGATTAATTTCCACTCATGTGGGGGATTGTTGGAGAAATTGGTTTAAATTATTTAATTTGTCTTTAATTGAGGTTGAGTAACGCTCAATTTTGATAAATAAAATAATTAGTAAAAGTTTAATTTTTGGATAATTAAACATCATAGGATCGATCTACTCTCGGAGTAGATGATTGTGGTATATTTGAAATCTCAAAACCGAATTCCGGTGAGTGAGAAATTAATATACAGAGTTGAAACATCGTTAGAATTTTAATGGTATTAGAGTGCTAAAGGTTTAATATTATTTCTTTTGGGCTTCTGAAAATCTAGCCCAATTGATGTTGTGGCCCAGCTGCCCGAATAAGTCAATGTGTCTATCGGTGATAGCATATCGAATGTATCAGATAAGCCTCCATTTATTTGGTGGGCGGTTACCAGAGTGAATTACGCCTCCATTTATTTGGTTATTAACTCCACTTTCCCAAATTGAAGTGGCTTGAAAACCTATAAATAGGGTGTCTCATATCCATTTGTACACAACCCGAAAATCCAACAAAATACTCTTGTCCCTAGCATGCATACATGATTTCCACAAGCTTTGCATGTTTTTATCAAAAGTGCATATAGAAATCCAATTTTAGACGTTCTACTTTTGTTCGCCGGTACCTTTACACGCTGTGGTGCAACTCGTGTAAAGGGGGGAAATCGTTTTACCTCTTGGAACAATACGTCAAACCGTGTGCACTAACCGGGACGTAATTGTTTTACGGGAAAAGGGTTTTCCCTTGACTAGACTTTACTCGTTCTGATCGTGAATAATTATTTGTTTGTGGTTGTGGTTCATCCGAGTTCGTGTCGGTAATTCTTTCTACCCGGTGTGCAGTTTTATCGGAAGAAAATATTATTCTATTTCTAATTTATTAAATAATTGTAATTATCTTTTATTTCAATTATTTAATTTTATTTATTATTTTTCTTATCATTTGTAAGCCATCGTTGGTGCACCCTATAAACCAACATGAATGAGAACCACAAAACGCAGAAATCATGTTGATAAAACAAAGTGACAGGTTTAAAAAAATTGGACATTGTCCACTCTCTCCAGTCTCCATCCTTATTTCATTGTAGGCCCCCTCCAATTGATCAACGACAAAATTAGAAAACTGAAAAATAAATTAATAGATTTAAATATAATTTATGGACAACCCTACCCCAGCAACAAAATAAACATGTGAAAATGAACCAATAGATTTAAAAATAATTTATGGACAACCCTACCCCAGCTTCCAAATTAATGAACATGCGATAGTACGGAATTATGTATCAACTCTTATTCTTATTGTCCCATTTTAATAAAAGATGTGATTTTGGTGAAACGACAGAATTCATTTTCAGATGGAGCGGGATCGTCTTAGTAAGGCGGACAATATTAATTATACTAATGAGACACTACAAAAAAAATACTGTTTTGCGACGGAATTAGCGACGAAAAATCCGTCGCAAACAGTGTTTTGCGACGGTATCTGCGACGGACACGTATCCGTCCCTAAAACAGCCGTAGCTAATTTTTGCGACGGATTTCGCCTTCCGTCGCAAATTAACGACGGACAAATCCGTCGCAAAATCGGCGGGTCAGACCCGGCCGGGTCACACAGAATTTGCGACGGACAGTATTCCGTAGCAAATATTTCGGGTCAGACCCGTTCGGGTCAACAACATTTGCGACGGCCACATTCCGTCGCAAATGTTTATATATATTTTTTTTATTTTTTTCTGTTATAATTTGCGACGGGTTGTTTTCCGTCGCAAAATTCAATATTTGCGATGGAATTTGGCCGTCGCAAATTACCGAGCCTATACAAAAAAAAATGTGGCTCGCGTGGTTCGAGCCCGGGCGCCCGAGGCGGCCAGGGCGGGCGCGGACCACTGGGCCAACCGGCCCATCTCTTTTTATATGCGGCCCACCTTCTATATTAGTCTTATTAGGCCTTGAACAATTAATCCATTTTTTGCGTCCAAGGGGAATCGAACACGGGACCTCTTGTGCAAGAGGAGGGGGCGCGCGCCACTAGGGCACAAGCTACTTTCGTTTATTTTTATACAATTAATTGTATATGTATTCAAATTAAGTCATTTTTTTTATAATTCACCAAATTAATTTATTTTCGTATCTAAGTTGTTTATTAAAATATTTTGCCCAACTATTTTTTTTATTTTGTAAAATTATTTATTTCGACTCCCGCTTAAATTTATAATTCGTTCATTTGTACGCAATTAATTGTATATGTATCCAAATTGACTCATTTTTTTTTCTACAATTCACCAAATTAATTCATTTTCGTTTCTAACTTGTTTTTATAAATATTGGGGCCATTTAATTTTTATTATTTCTGTAAAACTATTTATTTCGACTCCCGCTTAAATTTATAATTCGTTCATTTGTACGCAATTAATTGTATATGTATCCAAATTGACTCATTTTTTTCTACAATTCACCAAATTAATTCATTTTCGTTTCTAACTTGTTTTTATAAATATTGGGGCCATTTAATTTTTATTATTTCTGTAAAACTATTTATTTCGACTCCCGCTTAAATTTATAATTCGTTCATTTGTACGCAATTAATTGTGTATGTATCCAAATTGACTCATTTTTTTTTTCATAATTCACCAAATTAATTCATTTTCGTTTTTCACTTGTTATATATACAATAATTTAGTAATTCTAATCGTCGTCTTCTTCCTCGTCATCCTCATCATCATCTTCATCCTCTTCCTCATCTTCATCCTCTTTCTCTTCCTCTTCCTCTTCCTCTTCCTCTTCCTCTTCCTCTTCCTCTTCCTCTTCCTCTTCCTCTTCCTCTTCTTCTTCCTCCCCACCGCACTCTTGTCCATCACCCTCATGATCACTTTCAATCATTATCATTTCTGGATTTGCAGCAAGTAAGTCGACAAAAATATTCACACCTGCTTGATCAACCTCTGTTTGAGCCTCTTGTATCTCTGTTTGAAATGGATCTGTTGGTTCTACACCGTCTTTGTTTGACGGATTAGAAACTTCAACCAATGATCTTGCCTTTACTTTGCAAACTGTCCTCAAGTTGGGCCTACTTGATCCGGGGTATTTGCAATAATATACCTGAGATGCTTGCGTTGCAAAAATATAAGGATCGTATGCCGCCGGAAACTTCTTTCCGGTGTTGATATCAACAATCTTGTAGTTTTTGTCGACTCTTGTTCCTTGGTTCCCTGGATCATACCATTCACACAAGAACAACACTATCGTCCTGCTCGGCCAACCCGGATATTCTATTTCAACTACTTCTTGCAGCACTCCATAGTAATCGATGGGTTCTTCGTTGTAGTTTGCACCGATAACGCAAACACCACTGTTTGTAGTCGATTTCGTTGAAGCATACGCTTCAGTATGAAATTTGTATCCATTTGCGTAATATCCGTGGTATGATACCACACTACGTAGTGGTCTTTTGCTCAGAGCTTCAAGATGTGGGTTGTTATTAAGTAGGCCATTTTGTCCCTGTAAATATTAAATTATCATGTATAAAAATAATAACATATTTGTTATAAGGTAAAAATCATATAATTATGTGGTACTCACGTAACGTTGGAACCAAAACATAAAATCATTGCAGATGGATTGAAAAACTGTTGCATCTGTGATGTCTGGTTCTACTTGACGCTTATACTCACAGAACATGCTTATATATCAGAAAAAAGAAATTAATTACTTTTCAGATATCAACAGTATACATATTTTAAAAAACTCAACTATAAAATTAAATTACTTACTCTATATACGGTTGGACTTCAGGACAATTCATCAAAACATATGAATGTATTGTTTCCTCTTCAATACTGCCCCTGAACGGTCGTTTGGTGCCCTTACCCATTGGTCGACCCGGATGCAAAAATACAGATAACATACCTTCAACATCACGAAGGGGATGGTCTACTCCACGACCATCGTAGTTGCGAGGCACATTTCTGATTCTGGTTTGAACTTGATCGCCGAAGTAGTAAGAACAAAATGCTCCAACCTCTTCAGTAAGGTATGCATTAACAATTGATGCTTCGATGTGGGCCGCATTTCCAATATTGAGCTTTAAATTGTGCAAATACCTAAAACATTCTTGTGTTAGAAAATTTATTCAGTATTGATCTTAAAAGTCGATTTAAAAAATGGTATAGAATTACCTCTCAAAAGGGTACATCCATCGATATTGTACGGGACCAGCAATTGAGGCTTCATACGCTAAGTGTACGGGTAAGTGCTCCATCGAGTCGAAGAAGCTGGGTGGAAAAATCCGCTCAAGTTTGCATAGAATAACAGGGATCTCCTCATCCAAACGCCTCATGTCCTCAACTGTAATCGTTGATGCCGTTAAGTGTCTGAAAAAGAGACTTAATTCCGTGATGACACTCCATACATTCTTGGGAAGTGAGTACCGAAATGCAATAGGTAAGAGTCGTTGCATGAACACGTGACAATCATGACTTCTCATTCCAGACACCTTTCCGGTTTCCGTGTCAACTCTGTCTCCCAAATTCGACACATAATTGTCAGGGAAGCTCAACTCTTCCACCCACTTACACAAATTCTTCCTTTCTGCTTTACTAATTGTGTAAGAGGTCTGGGGATATGTTCTTGTCTGCTCATCCTTGTGTAGGGAAGCACGAGAACAGAAGAGCCTCAACTCATCTCTGGATTTTGAAGTGTCTTTGGTCTTCCCTTCAGTACCCACGACCGTATGAAACAAGTTGTCGAAAACATTCTTCTCTATATGCATCACATCCAAATTATGTCGATTCAACAACTTGCTCCAATAAGGTAAGTCCCAAAAGATACTTCTCTTCTTCCAACCACCCTGGATACGTTTATTGTGCTCCATTGCACCCGCCTCAGTTGTCTTCATAAAATCAGTGACTGTAACCTCATACAACAACGAATCACCTGAAATAATTAATTTATATATGGTTAACTTATATATATGAGACACATATACATCAGTAGTGACTCAGTACCCAGACACATACCTGATCGAATCCGTGGTCTTGGGCAGCCTACTGCATTTTTACCCTTTAGAAAGTCTGTTTTGTTCCTCCGAAAGGGATGATCAGGAGGAAGAAACTTGCGATGGTTGTCGAACCATGACACTTTTCTACTCAACGGAAGATAGAATGCATCAGAACCGTCCATGCAATACGGGCATGCTAGTTTTCCTGTTGTTGACCACCTAGACAACATAGAAAATGCTGGAAAGTCACTAATGGTCCACAAAAGTGCAGCTCGCATCGTGAAGTTCTGCTTCCTATGAACGTCGTAGGCCTCCACCCCCGTAGACCACAAAGATTTCAACTCTTTAATCAATGGCTGGAGATATACATCTAATTTATGCTTGGGGTTGTGTGGTCCAGGCACCAAGATACTAAGAAATATATGTTGAGGCTTCATGCACAACCAAGGAGGTAGATTGTACGGGGTCAACAGCACAGGCCATAATGAATACTTTTTTCGGTGCATTCCAAATGGGGCAAAACCATCCGTGCACAAGCTTAACCTCACATTTCTCGTCTCCCTTGTAAAATCTGGGAACTCCCTATCAAGATGTTTCCATGCCTCCGAGTCTGCAGGATGCCGCATCTCTCCAGAATTCTCACCAGAACACTCCTCAGCATGCCATGTCATGTCTTTAGCCGTGGCACTGGACTGATACAACCTCTCTAGACGAGGAGTGATGGGAAGGTAATACATTGCCTTATAAGCCTTCAACTGCACTTTCTTCTTACTTTTTGTACGACCAGATGGTTTGTACCGTGGGTGACCACACATCTTGCAATGATCCTGATCCTCATCCTCATCCCAAAACAACATGCAACCGTTTGTACAACAATCAATCTTCTCAAAGGGTAGACCCATATGTTTCAAGAGCCTCTTGCTCTGATAGAAATTATCAGGCGCCGTGTTGTCTTCAGGTAGAGCTCGTTCGAACAATTTAGCAAATTGATTGAACACTTTTTGACTGACCTTGCCTTCAGTTTTGATGTTCAACATTTGAGCATTGAATGTCAATTGCGTCTCAGTCTCACAACCAGGAAACAACTTTTGATCAACGGTTTTAAGCATATCAAAAAACTTCTTTGACCGATGATTTGGTTCCTCCTCCATAGGTGTTTCATTGAATTGTGGTTGACCACCCAAAACAGATTCTGCAATCATCATCTGATATCTATCAGGTTCATCCTCTATTTGTGGCCGGAAATCACAAGATGAGTTCTAACCTCATCAACACTCAAGAATCTCATATTTCTGCATCTTCTGTCTTTACACGGACACCTAATATTACCCATACAATCCATATTGCATGGATGTTGTAGTGCAAACTCAATAAACTCATCAATTTTATTGCAAAAGACAGAGTTAATGCCTCCTCCTATCATTCTAGGTATTGAGTACATCCAACCACGATCTGGAAATTGCATCTGTTACAAATTAAAAGTAAATATCACATGAGTTGTAAAAAATTGGGCAGAGTTTGCCTAAAAATAAGGATATACACAATTTTTCTTCACAAAAATCAATCCAACGCAACCATATATATCAATCATAGTAAACCAATCAAATAAACAAACATCACACAATTTATCTAATAGTGTACAGAAAAATTGAGCAGAGTTTCGACTAAAAATAGGTATAAAATATCACACAAACTAAAATTAACTTAAACCCATCAAATAAACATATATCATCAATCATACTAAAACCCATCAAATAAACATATATCATGTTCATTACCTAATAGTGTACTAAAAAATTGAAACAATAAAAATATGACAATTAAACGGTTAAAAATGTGAAAACGTACGGTGAAGTTGAAGGCAATGACAAATACGTACGCTGAGGTTGAAGGCAATGACAAATACACCAATTATACGTGAAGAACATATTAAAACCGTATCATTTCTTATTTTTTTTCGTGAGTGAAAGTGAAAGGGAAGGAAAAGGAAAGGGACTGGTATAAAACTGCGTAAATTTGCGACGGCCTAAATTTCCGTCGCAAATTGCATAATTTGTGATGGCTATTCCGTCGTAGATCTCTTTTGCGACGACATGGGTCAATTATTGGCCACCAACCCGCCTGACCGCTCACATTTGCGACGGCTTTAGTCCGTCGCAATTACAAAGTTTAAATTGCGACGACCTCTTCCGTCGCAAATCAGTCAAACGTGTCGCTTCCCGAACGGTCACCTTTAAACGGGTATGTTTTGCGACGGAATTGACCGTCGCAAACTCAAAATTGAAATTTGCGACGATCTTTCCGTCGCAAATGTAGCCGGTTCAAGACCAAGTCGGTGGGCCCTAGATTTTGCGACGGCTTATCCGTCGCAAATTACTATTTTTGGCGACGGACTTCCTAAGCCGTCGCAAATTGTCATTTTTTGCGACGGCTTACAAAAATCCGTCGCAAATTCAGGAATTTGCGACGGATATTCTTGCCGTCGCAAAATTCCCGTCGCTAATCTCCATCTTTTTTGTAGTGAGAGATCGAGGTTCATTAGCGGGGTCCAAACATAAAAATTATATGCCCACCGATGATCACATACATAATGACAAATGTAATAATGACATATTAACTTACTTAAATAATTAATTAAATTTAAATTAAATCCGCTACTTATATTTCATTAACATATTTGTAGAAGACATATAAATCAATTCCATAATAATAGTCCCCACATTTCAATAATTATCCATGATTTAATATTACCTCAAACTTCGATATATTTTCTCTTTGTACAAATTCTTTCATGTTTCTTATTTTTATCCTACTTATCTTTCTTCTTAGCAATAATTTTTTCACTTCACCCAATTAATTAACCACACACTTTATTTAATATCTTGATTTTACCTTAAACTCTAACACTAATGTCTTCACTTTAATAATAGCTAAATTAAATTATCTTTTCTAACTCGTATATTAAGTTATTTCATTAACTAGAAACTGTCACTACTTTTTTCCATAGACTGAAATCACATATTTTGATTCTATGAAAGAATTTCGCCTTATCTAAAAGTTTGAACTTATAGAGAGGTGTGAAATTAATTCATTTAATTATTTCTTTTACACTCCTCTTCATTCATGGGTTGGACTCAACTTTCCCTCTTTGGGAAGGTCCACTAAGTGAATAATTTAATATGGGTGTAGTTGTTCTCAGCGGGAATCAAACTTAAGATCTTTGTCTGGGCGTGAGCCTTTTGGCTACTAATACATTGAAAGAATTATATCTCATCTAAAAATTCGAACTTGTAGAGGTGTGAAATTAATTCATTTAATTATTTCATTACAAATACCGCAATTTTATTCACTTTAAATAAAGTTTGTATAAATCTCTTTTTGGGTTGTAATTATACATTATATCTCACAAGTTTGTATAATTGAATATTTGATAAAAGTTACTACCTCCGTCCCTTTTTTTTTAAACCCATATGACTTTTGTTGATTTTAATGTGAGACTTGATATGTATTATTTAAATGAAAATAAAATAGTTTTTTTTATGATTGCGTATTATTCAATTTAAGTGCATGAGATAAAATAAAATGTTTTAAACGAATTATTAATAGAATTAAGTGTAACTTAGAAGTGTTTGAAGGGGGTAAAAATTGAAATGAATAAAACAAAAAAGAGACGGAAGAAATACAAGTTATATATATGCTTACTTTTTACCTTTAGCTCTCCTCAAAGAAAATATCTGGCTCTGCCGTATATCCTATTTTAATTAACTATCTCTCCTTTTTTTTTTTTTAAAGATAAACTATTTCACCTTCTATAGTCATTATTTTTTTTCCTCACGTATTCCAAAATTAGAGTATAACATTTTTAATATAACCACCGCCAATATAACCATTTCTCCAATTTGAAACATTGATTTAAAAAAAATTAATTCTCTCCTTAAAAAGAAAATTGAACCAACAATTATTGCACATATATAGTTAGGTACTCTATTTTCACACATATATTCAAACTAGATATCCTCCACGTATTAAGCAGAGTATTAGTTTGTAAAATTAATTTCATACATAAATTAATTTGTTCATCTTATGCATAATAACATTTTAAAACATTAAAAATCTTCACAGTCATTACAATAATACATAATCTGAATAAATTTGAAACCGACATATCAAGGGGTGATACGTAGTTTTTTGTTCTCATCCTATAAGCGGCATGAAGATTTGGCCACCATCCACCGCCAGATTAAGCCCCGTGACAAACGCCGACTCATCCGAAGCCAAAAACGCCACCGCCTCCGCCACGTGCTCCGCCGTCAACACCACCCCTTTCAAGCTAGTAACCGGTTCCATAACATTCTCCACGTCAGCCGCCGTCGTTAACCCCACTTTACCGAGCAGCGGCGTCAACACCGCCGAGGGCGACACGCAATTGACCCTTATCCCGTGCACCCCAAGCTGCAAACTCGCCGATCTCACTAGCCCCAACACCGCGTGCTTCGACATGTGGTAGTCCGTCCTCGACATTCCGCCTACCGTCGCCGCCGTACTGGCCGTGCAAACTATAGCTCCTCTCGTTTCAAGTTCAATCATCTTGCGCGCCGCCTGTAGAACGATGTGATTTGAAGGATATTTATTCCCATTCATTACAATTTGGGAATAATTGCAATTAATCCAAGACACTTAATTTTGGTATCAACGTGTAAAAGTGGTTTTATTTTTTTTATTTTTTTAATTTTTGTCTTATCCGTTAGTTTTCTGATCTAAAAAAACGAGTCCAATAAAAATGGGCCCATTGTTTTTTTTCGACACTTTTTTCCTAAAAGAATTCGAAAACCGCACTTTTAGTCTCATTATTTTTTTCGACACTTTAGGTCCCAAAAGAATAGGAAAACTGCACTTTTAATCCCAAGAGAATGTGGTAAAATTGCAATTTTAATCCTGGAAATTAACGGATGAGCCGGACCAAAACTTCAATATAAAGGGTCATGTACCAAGTGTTTTGGAGACATTCTTTTGGAATCAAAAGTTCAATTACTCCGGACTAAAAACATAAATTTAATACATTCTCTTGGGATTAAAGGTGCAGTTTATCTATTCTTTTGGGACGAAAAGTATAAAGAAAAAATATGGAACTTAAAATGTTGAAAAAAATGACCTTTTTGAAATAGGGTCATGCCCTCGGAATCATTAATATTTATAAAAAATACATTAACTTTATACAAACAATATATACCTGCTTCACGCACACCGCCATGCCCCGAGCATTGACGCGCATAACACAATCGTATTCCGAGAAGTCGAACGCGAGAACGGTTTGTTCGGAGTCGGAACCGATTCCGGCGTTGCTGAACATGATGTCGAGGCCGCCGTAGGTTTTGGCCGTCCAGTCGACGAGGGACTTCACTTGTTCCTCGTTGGTGACGTCACAACGAACGTAGCTGCACCGCCCTGTGCCGATGGACTGCGCCACAGCTCTGCCCTTGTCGTCTTGGATGTCGGAGATCACCACCGCACGTGCGCCGTGTTCGGCAAAGTGATGGGCGGTGGCCTCGCCGATGCCACTGGCGCCGCCTGTTATTATGGCCACTTTGCCATCTAGCTTCTTCTTGACGGAGATATTTGCCATTTTAGCTTTAGGGTTTCTTTTGTAAATCTTATGTGTATATATGTGTGATGTATATGTAGCTCGATATCTTTATAGTGGAGAAATATTGTGAATAAATTTTAAGGTAAAATTTGAAAATATCAGTTTTATTGTAAACAAGTTTTACACACACGTACTATTTTGTCTATAGTTAGTTTTGGTTTAAACTTACGGTAGGATAAATACATCAAGAAGTCGTGTATGTTCAGGGTTAATAATTGTTCTTCAGCTTTTTCAATATTTTTGGTTGATACATTGTAGATTTCTCCATTTACCCAAATCACAAAACATGACTCTTTTGAAGTTATAATGCTTGAAATAGAACAAGCTAACACTATAAAAAAAAAAAAAAAAAATGTCTGCAAAAAATTTCCAACAAAAATTTTTATAATAAGAAATGTCTAAGATTTGTCTACGAAATTTTCTAATTATGAAAGCTTCTACATTTCTCAGTCTAGAAACAACTTGCCTACAGAATTAATTTGCCTACGACATAAAATCCCTAGGTATAATTACCTACAAGTCATTTGCCTACAAAATTTTACTTACAACACAATTTGCCTACGGAATTTTTGTAGGCAAATTCTTTTGTAGGCGGGGAAGGAAGATGCCTATACAATTAGAAATTTTTGTAGAAAATTTGTAGGTAAATCCCCACTACGAATTTTTTTGTTGGAATTTTGGTAGTCATTTTAGCAATTTCCGTAGGCAATTTTATGTTTTCTTGTAGTGTAATTTGTAAGGAAAATAAATTAAATGAATTATCATATCTCCCTTAAAATTTTTAGATGAGATAAAAAAATTTATAGTATTAAAATTAAAATGCTTACCCACAGACAAAGATTTGGATTCAATTTTTGTTGAGATTAACTCTATCCATATTATATTGTCTGTTTATTGGACCTCCCAAAAGAGAAAAAAAAATCGGGACATTGAAAATGTGACGGAATTCTTTTGCAATCATCAAGGGTGGTTATAGTTTCGTTCGTATCTATCTCAAACAATTTAAATGGCCCAGCCCATGTGCATGTGTCGCATATATTTTTGTCCTTTTGTATCTTCATCGTACTCATTATATCAATCAATGTGTTTTCTTCAATTTTGAAAATACACAAGAAAATAATTCCGCAACAACCAAAATAGAATAATAACGTTGTGAAAATTCTTTTAATCTCATCTAAATTTCAGCACTTCTAGGTCCAAGTAGTGGACAAATTAGTACTATGAATGAAAATTTTCTTTCCATAGGAATCGAACCCAAATTTTATGGCGTGAGCCAAATTAAAGGCTACGATACAATTTAAAAAATATATGCATTTCATTTGGAAGTTCGAACTTATAAATAAGTGTGAAATTAATTAATTCATTTATATTATATTTTAACACAATACACCAACAAGAAAAAATGGACCTATATACAACCAATTTTTTTTATTGTAATGGGGCTGATCAAGGCCGGATCAATGATTGCTCGCCATTGGTGTTCTGTTATCTACTCTAACCTGTTGATCACACAATAAATTAAGTTACAACCAAAACCAATTCATGAAGCAAACAAAAATTTCCAAACACACTGGAAATTAATTAGAAAATCAACAGCTCATCAAAAATTACATTAATTATGTGTAAATCGGATTGAATCACCCGTTACATATTGTTTTCCCAAATCATGTTTTCATTATTTGAAGTTAATTTTTTTAAGGTACTTCCTTCTTGGGAGGTGACATCAGTAGGACATATTTCGAATGTGTGGACATGAGTCTTTAACTCTTATACTATAAAATTATCTACTTGTTAGATCTCCTCCTTTAGGAAGAATTGAGAATTATGAATTAATTATTTAATGGCTCCTCGTAAATTTGGATTTTTAGATGAAGTAATATTCTTTCAATGCCGATGTTTAAACATCCTATCCTGAGCCATGGACGAATCTATTATGGGGTTGCACTGGGCTAATAGTACCATACATTCGTTGCCTAACACTACAAAAATATATGTAATTAGTGACAGATTTTTGTGACGGAAATATCTGTCAAGAATTTGTGATGGATTTTGAAAATTTTATGACGGATTTCCGTTAGGAATATATTATTTTTATACAAAATAAATTAAATTAACTATATAAAAAATACTGACGGAAAATCCGTCAATAAAATAATTTGATAATTTAAAAATAAAAGTTATTAATTATGAAATATTTACTGACATAAGTATCTGTCATTAATTTTTGTAATAAATTAAAAATATGTAAATTGTATATTTTATTAAAAAAATCAGAAATTAAAATGAAATTAAAATAATACTGACAGAATTTCTGTCATTAAATTTATCAATTGGTTTTTATTAATAAAATTATACGCACTAAATCTCAACAACTTGAACAGACCTTATTTTTCATTATTTCCATCAGTAAAAAGATGAAATTGCAACCATTTTTTATTTCTTTCAAAATACATTGTAAAACCCTGCTCACGGCGCCGGCTCTATCCGCCATGCCTCTGCCGCCGTACCTCGCCATGGATATCGGATAATTTCATTTCACTATTTTAATTATAGGTTCCGCATTAGTGATCTCTCTCTTAGAAAAATTCTGATCAAATGTCTTCTTGCCCTAGATAGCTGTCGCCGCGACGGCGCGCCCCCACCGATGCCTCCGCGGCGTAGCCTCCACTGAGATTGCATCTGCCGCGATGCTTTCGGTTCGGTATTCTCTCTCTCCTTTCTCTCTAGTCCCTTCCACACTCCAAACGATTAAAATTAAAGCTTTGTTACCCTAGCTCCTCTGCCAGTACTAACGACCGCTACAAAAAAAATATTGTTTTGCGACGGGAAACTTGCGACGGACAATTATCCGTCGCAAATTTCATGCATTTGCGACGGATATTGGAGACCCGTCGGAAAAAAAGATAATTTGCGACGGAAATAAAAAACCGTCGCAAACTGCACTGTTTTGCGACGGCTAGTCTGTCGCAAAGTGTGGGGTCCATTAACTTCGTTGCATACCGACAAATTTTGCGACGGATTAGCTGTCGCAAATTTCAATTTCAATTTGACTATTTTGCGACAAATTTTGCGACCCGTTAAAAAATACCCGTTGGGGAAACGGTCCACTTGACTATTTTGCGACGGATATTGCCGTTGCAATTTTTAACTTCGAATTTACGACGGCCTATTCCGTCGCAAATATTGACCCGACATTTCGGGAAACGTCGCGTTGACTGATTTGCGACGGATTGTCCCGTCGCAAAATTTTAAATTTCACATTTGCGACGGCTTGGCCGTTGCAAATACTAAAAAACGACGTCGTTCAGGTGTTTGGCGGTTGCAATTTGCGACGGACAGGCGTCCGTCACAAATTTTTTCGCCTTATATAAAGGACAGCGCAGGCGGCGAGAAGAATAAGAGGAAGAAGAGGAAAAAGAGAGGAAAATGAGGGAGAAGTCGGGTGCAGTCGCTGTAGAGCCAATCCGTCCCAGCCGAGTGCTCGTTTCTACATTAAATCGTAAGTTTTCTTTATTTTTACCGTTTAAATTTTAATTTCCAAGCATGTTTAGAATTTGTTAAGTTTAGAATTGAATTTAGTTGAATTGTTAAGTTTATATTATATTTTTAATTTTAGTAATTTTAGTTGTTTGATTTTAGTTGAATTGTTTTAGTAATTAGTTAATTTTTAATTTTTAATTAAGCATGTTTAAATAATATTACAAAATAATTTTAGTTGATTGATTTTAGTTGAATTGTTTAATAATTTTACAAAATAATATTAGTAAATTAATTTAAGTTTAATATATAATTTTACAAACTAATATTTATAAGTTGTTTGATTTTAGTTGAGTAGGTTGTTTAATGATTTTAAATAATATTAGTTGTTTGATTTAAGTTTAATACATAATTTTACACAATAATATTAGTTGATTGAATTTAGTTGAGTAGGTAGTTAATTGATTTTAAATAATATTAGTTGTTTGATTTTAAATAATATTAGTTGTTTGATTTAAGTTTAATATATAATTTTACAAAATAATATTAGTTGATTGAAGTTAGTTGAGTAGGTAGTTTGAATTATATTAGTTATTTGATTTTAGTTTAATAATTTTAAATAATATTAGTTGCTTGATTTAAGTTTAATAATTTTACAAAATAATATTAGTTGATTGATTTTAATTTAATTTAATGAATTTAGTTGAGTAGGTAGTTTGAATAATATTAGTTGCTTGATTTAAGTTAATAATTTTACAAAATAATATTATTAGTTGATTGATTTTAGTTTAGTTGAATGAATTTAGTTGAGTAGGTAGTTTGAATAATATTAGTTGCTTGATTTAAGATTAATAATTTTACAAAATAATATTATTAGTTGATTGATTTTAGTTTAGTTGTATGAATTTAGTTGAGTAGATAGTTTGAATAATATTAGTTGCTTGATTTAAGTTTAATAGTTTTACAAAATAATATTATTAGTTGATTGATTTTAGTTTAGTTGAATAATATTAGTTGATTGATTTTATTAGTTGAATTTAAAATTATTACAGATGAACCCAGGTCAAGATAATTTTCTCACTGTCATCATAGTCGACAACAAGAAAGTATTTTTAATGAATTGTGTATACTTTTAATTATATATATATTAATATAATTAACTTGATTTTTTACGGACGATCGATATGGGATGGTTTGGTGGATCACTGGAACAGTGAACCTTCATTCAGAAGATCATGAAGAGAGAGAGAGAGGGAGAGAGAGAGAGTGGAGAAGGAGAGAAGAGAGAGAGTGGAGAGGGTCAGTTTGAACAATTTATTTATGTTTTTTGAACAATTTTTGTAGCATCATTCCCGGTCACAAGGTTTCCGCCATTATTACAGAGATAATGAGGGATAATCTAGAGGAGAACGCAATGAAGTTCAAACTCGTCTCATCGCAGCGGAAGCAGTACTACTTGGATGAGTTTCGGGTATATATATGGAAATAAGTTGGTTTAAAAATATTTGCATATATATACCCGAAACTCATCCAAGTAGTACTGCTTCCGCTGCGACGAGACGAGTTTCAACTTCATTGCGTTCTTCTCTAGATTATCCCTCATTATCTCTGTAATAATGGCGGAAACCTTGTGACCGGGAATGCTTAGATTCAGTGTTAATTAATTAATTACTTGTAGCAAACATATACATGATCTTAGATAATATTGTTCTATTATTCATTTATATACCTCGTGAGTTTCATTTAAATGGTCACAACATATATAAAAATAAGTGAGAAACGAAAATGAATTAATTTGGTGAATTTTGAAAAAAAAGGAGTCAATTTGGATACATATACAATTAATTGTGTACAAATGAACGAATTATAAATTTAAACGGAAGTTGAAATAAATAAGTTTACCAAAAAAATATTAAATAGCCACAAAATTTATAAAAACAAGTGAGAAACGAAAATGAATTAATTTGGTGAATTATGGAAAAAAAATGAGTCAATTTGGATACATATACAATTAATTGCATACAAATGAACGAATTATAATTTTAAGCGGGAGTCGAAATAAATAATTTTACACAAATAATAAAAATTAAATGGCCCCAATATTTATAAAAACAAGTGAGAAACGAAAATGAATTAATTTGGTGAATTATGAAAAAAAAAAGAGTCAATTTGGATACATATACAATTAATTGCATACAAATGAACGAATTATAAATTTAAGCGGGAGTCGAAATAAATAATTTTACAGAAATAATAAAAATTAAATGGTCCCAATATTTATAAAAACAAGTTAGAAAGGAATATGAATTAATTTGGTGAATTTTATTTTTCGTCCACTAACTTTTGACTTTATTTTTTAGTCCCATAACTTTCAAAAAATTAACGTTTTCGTCCTAAAACATAAGTAATCGGACTAAAATGTTAATTTTAGGACTAAAAAATTATCGGTTTTAGGACGAAAATGTTAATTTTTTAAAAGTTATAGGACAAAATTGACCAAACTTAAAGGACAAAAAAGTGTATTTTCCCTAAAAAAAAGACTTAATTTGAATACATATATACAATTAATTGCATAAAAATGAACGAAAGTAGCTTGTGCCCTAGTGGCGCGCGCCCCCTCCTCTTGCACAAGAAGTCCCGTGTTTGATTCCCCTTGGACGCAAAAATGGATTAATTGTTCAAGGCCTAATAAGACTAATATAGAAGGTGGGCCGCATATAATAAGGAATGGGCCGGGTGGCCCAGTGGTCCGTCCCCGCCCCGCCTGCCCCGGGTGCCCGGGCTCTAACCACGCGAGCCACTTTTTTTTTTTGTATAGGCTCGGTAATTTGCGACGGCCGAAATCCGTCGCAAATATTGAATTTTGCGACGGAAAACAGCCCGTCGCAAATTCTAACAGAAAAAAAAATTATATATATATATATAAACATTTGCGACGGAATGTGGCCATCGCAAATGTTGTTGACCCGAACGGGTCTAACCCGAAAGATTTACGACGGAATACTGTCTGTCGCAAATTTTGTGCGACCCGGCCGGGTCTGACCCGCCAAATTTGCGACGGATTTGTCCGTCGTTAATTTGCGACGGAGTGCAAAATCCATCGCAAAAATTAGCTACGGCTGTTTTAGGGACGGATACGTGTCCGTCGCAGAATCCGTCGCAAAACACTATTTGCGACGGATTTTCCGTCGCAAAACAGTGTTCTTTTTGTAGTGGACGTTGTCCACTCTGAATCTAAATTAGGTTTTCGAGCTGTAGAATCGATTTACCAGGTTTGGTTCTCTCTCTCTCTCCTTTCAGTTAGTGTTAGTTTTGAATGCAAGTTTGCGAATGTGGACTGCAAACTCTTCTTAAAGCTTAAGCATTTGATTTTCGTTCTGATGGTGATTGTAGTGGTTGGAAGAGTACACCGTTCGTATTTTGTTTACAATTTTTAATTTTTCTTAGTTCAAGATGTTGAGGTTATAATTAATTGGATTTTGGTTCATGTTGAGATACTATGTATGGTTAATTACTTGGAAATTTGCATTTTTCACCGATTTATGGAAGAACAAAGGCGATTAGGTTGATTCTTTGGAGAAACTGAACTTATTATGCGATTGGGTAAATTTTTTGTCTTAATTCTATTTGATAATTACTTTAAGCTTCTGCAATTTAGTAGTGTTTTATAATTGTTGTACATTTTGTCAATTGTATGACAAAAGGGGTTTTTTGTTTTGTTTACATTTAGCCTTTTTAAAGAATTTATGTCCTGGTTTCTATGTTCACCCTAAATTGTATGAATAAGTGGTGATTAAATCATGGAGCTAAGTTTATTGAGAAATAACTAGAAATATGCATATTAGGCTACTAATTAGCAGTAGTGTTTATAAAATTCTCAAGATTAGGATTTTAGCTTGCAGAATAGTATTCTTCGTATTTTGTCGAATGATTGTCATATTTGTGCCTGGTCTGGTCCTCCTTTTATTCATTGAGTTTAGTTGGTGCTTCTGTTTGATTATTGCCTTTATCACTTATTTTTGGTGCAGTTATATCTGTTCTTATACGAGTCTTTAATCAGTAATTTTGTCTTCTAGAGCTCCATAATTAACCCATTTTCTTATACACGAGTCCTATTTATTTGTACTTTTAAGGTTTCAAACTTCGAGAGTAATATTTTTCTGCTATTTTCTTTCCCTTTTTGTATTGAAAAATACTGATGACCTTAAAAATATTGCAGGTTTATATTGGGTTCATATTAGGAGTGAAGATATTAATAAGTAGATATTACTGGGCTTCTAGCCTTCTATATAGAATCAATAATTGTTGTGACATAACTACTTGTATTATATCAACATATTATAGAATGTTACTGAATAATTTCAGTTGTTAATTTCATCTTAATGATGACGATATCCTCCTCCAATTTGGCAGGAAAGGGGATTACTATAATTATCATACTGAGATTAAGGCTGGTACTGATAGGAAGAAAGATGCCGATTTGGCCCTCGAAGTATGTGAGGTATATATTAATCATATCATATAATATATGCCCTGTTCGTTGAATCTAATTTGAATGCATTCTGTTTTGGTACTGTTTTGCAGATTTCTCTGGCCGCTTCTGAGGCTGACTTACAACGTGCTGACCCCGCTCGACTCCGTTTGGATTTTAATCTTGCAATCCTCTACCATGAGATCTTGGAAAATACTGAAAGGTTTCTCTTCTAACTTGACCATTTTGTTGTGTCTAAAATGAGTTTATTTTCATCATTCTCTTTATCTACAGCGGATAGAACCTTTGATGAAGCACGTCCTGCGCTTAGAAGAGCAGCCATTGGTTGAATTCTCTCAATGAGAAAATGACACTATGGAGTACACGTTCTACTTAGAGGTAATTATTATCATGACTGTTTTGCTTAATTGACACATGAATATCTTGATTAATCTCTTTTGCTTCTTTTGCAGAACCTTTATAATAAGAATATGCATCTACTTTATTGATACACAAAACTCACAAGGATTGGATGTCTAGTTTGTTTTGTGGTTATACATATGTGTGTGTGTGTGTTGCAAGCAATTGCACCTGAACTGTTGGGTTGATTAATTTGCACTGGTATTTGGTTTCGCACAATGCAAGTTAACAGAAATCCTACCCATAACCTGTTAATTCTACATTTATTACTTGAAAAAAATTGTAGCTCAGGAATTCTAATTCCTGCTGCTGCTGTTTTGCACGCTATGATGGCATACTAGTGAATTCTCTCTATGCTGTGGGATTCTTGCCCTGGTAAGAAACATGAATTAATTATGTAATCCTCATTGATTTTATTCCTAGTTATCTGTATCTCTGCACTTCTTTATGTAGTATAATTGTGACTGCTACCTTCCCATACTATGTTCCGCCAGTAACCATTTCTTCCAGTTTGGCTTGTGTAATCAGCACATTACCTTTATGGTTAGAAAGTGACATTTGACAATAATTTAGTATGTAAAATACTGATTCTTATCTGATGCATGGTCACTGTTTTTTACAGTGTTTCTTATGAAAATGATGGGAATGTGGCCCTGTAATTATAGACCAGATAGATGATAGTTTCCACCCGCCCGATAATTAACTAAATTACCATAGTTTATTTAGTAACAGTATTCGGAAGGCATTTAGTTTCTAGAAACTGATTATATTAATGATATTAAATTCCAAGCTGATTAAAAAAATTTATTTAGCTTAATTGTACTTGATTCATTTGCCGACTTCCTAAATAAATCATGCAGGAGTGGTTACGGTTTAATTGGGTGTTGGTTTGGACTAGTTGCCTTTCAATTGGTAAGTTTGTATTGTTGTCATAATTGCTTTAAAATGAGATTTTTAAAGCCATGCCTAATAGGTTTAATAAACATTCAGTTATTTCTTTTATAAGGACAATTATGTTGCAGGGATTGGTTAAAAAAGATGAGTGTTTCAATGGAAATGGTGCAAGAAGAGTTCGGAGTGTCGGTATCTGATGCAATTAGACCTTTTTTTTACTCGCAGAATAGAAAGGATTATTGTAAATGAATTACAAATGCTTCTGGCCTCAGGCTTGAATGTTGATGCCTTTGATAATGTCTACATTAAGCATTTTGGCGGGAAATGTCTAGAAAATAGTGAGAATTACATTGATGATTATCTTGTGCATAAACTACTTGTGCCATATTTATACATCCTTGATTAAAAATGCGATGAGGATTGAGTGTTTGATATGCCATTAAGGGAACTTTTTGTTTGAAGAAATGACTTGTTTGGCCTTAATGAGTAAATATCCCTCTCTTTAAAAAAAAATCTTAAATAATTTAATGACGGAATATCTGTCAATATGTATAGCATATAATTATTAAGAAATAATTAAAATTATTTGAAAATAAAATAGTGACGGAAATTCCGTCAGTAGTATAAAGAAGAAAAATATGTTTAAAAAATATTTTTGACGGATATTTCCGTCAATAAAATTAAAATACCCCAATTTTTAAAATGAAAATTCGGGACGGAAAAAAAAAATTAATGACGGATTTTCCGTCAGTAAAATTAATGACGGATCTAATCTGTCACTAAAAATTAGCGACATGAAAATAGAGACGGAAAATTTGAGACAGAAATTCGTCAATAAATTAATTAGTGACAGATTATTGAAATATAATGACAGAAAAATATTTCCAATTTTTTTGTAGTGTAAATTATATGCTTTCCTTTATAACACAGCCCCAATTTTTTTTAAAAGCCCGTTGCTTGAAAATACAAAATTATATTAGTGAAGTCGTTTTATTATTTGGAAAATCTTTTACTCAAGTCTCCATTTGTTTATTTATTATTCGTTATGTAATACCTCCGTCACAGAACCACAAAGGGGAATTCACTTTTGAGATTTCACGTGGATTAAAAAATAAAAAAGTAGTGACATATGGATAAATATATGTATACTTGTGTAAATGTGCATACAAATCAATTTTTTATTTTTATGTAGTGTAATTGATGTTGGACGTCGGAATAAGAAAAATGTGTAAATTTATTTGGGACGGTGGGGGTATTATTTTACTTGTGGAAGATGTAATTTGTACATTATGTATTCAATTCTTACCTCATATGTTGAATTAATATTTAATACGCCCTCCGTCCCAGAGGAATTTACACACTTTTCTTATGTGAACGTCTCACATCATTTTGCACACTATCTAAAAAAGAAAAATTAATTTGTATGCACAATCACAAAAGTATACATATATTTACCAATATGCCACTACTTTACCCATTTTCTTAATTCGCGTGTAATTCCGAGGGTGCAAATACCCATGGGACGAAGGGAGTATCAAAATTTAATGTTTTTAAAAGAACTTGTTAATATTTTAATATTAAAATTCCACTACAAAAAAGACGGTGTTTAGCGACGGGAAATTTACGACGGACGTATATCCGTCGCAAATTAGGACATTTGCGATGTACTTTTCACCCATTTGCGACTGATTTCGTCAGTTGGTCAATTTTGATCGATTTTGCGACGGCAAGAGAAGCCCGTCGCAAATTTACGACGGAATTTAGCGACGGAGACATAAAACGCCGAAGTTTTGCACGCCGTCGCAAATCCTAAGCAAATCATTTGCGACGGACAACATTTCCATCGCAAATTCGGCCAGGTTATATTTTGCGACGGCTTTCTGTTGCAACTTTTAAATTCAAATTTGCGACGGACCACTTTTCCGTTGCAAATTTAAGCGGTTGAATCTTGTCAGGCAGGTTGGTGACCAATAATTGACCCGGGTCGTCGCAATTTGCGACGGAAATTAAGGTCGTCGCAAATTTGCGCAGATTTATAACAACCCACTTCATTTTCTTTCCCTTTCACTTTCACTCACGAAAAAAATAAGAAATGATGCGGTTTTCATATGTTCTTCACGTATAATTGGTGTATTTGTCATTGCCTTCAACCTCACCGTACGTATTTGTCATTGCCTTCAACTTCACCGTACGTTTTCACATTTTTAACCGTTTAAATGTCATATTTTTATTATTTCAATTTTTTAGTACACTATTAGGTAATGAGCATGATATATGTTTATTTGATGGGTTTTAGTATGGGTTTTAGTATGATTGATGATATATGTTTATTTGATGGGTACGTTAATTTTAGTTTGTGTGATATTTATACATTTTTTAGTCGAAACTCTGCTCAATTTTTCTGTACACTATTAGATAAATTGTGTGATATTTGTTTATTTGATTGGTTTACTATGATTGATATATATGGTTGTGTTGGATTGATTTTTGTGAAGGAAAAATTTGTATATCCTTATTTTTAGGCAAACTCTGCCCAATTTTTTACAACTCACGTGATATTTACTTTTAATCTGTAACAGAGGCAATTTCCAGATCGTGGTTGGATGTACTCAATACCTAGAATGATAGGAGGGGGAATTAACTCTGCCTTTTGCAATAAAATCGATGAGTTTATTGAGTTTGCACTACAACATCCATGCAGTATGGATTGTATGGGTAATATTAGGTGTCCGTGTAAAGACAGAAGATGCAGAAATATGAGATTCTTGAGTGTTGATGAGGTTAGAACTCATCTTGTGATTTCCGGTTTTGTTTCCCGTTATTACAACTGGACCAATCACGGTGAAAAACAGTGGAATGTTGACATCGAAACTGTAGAATACTGGTATACTGGGTGGAGCGGTGGTGGAAGTTCTGATGTTGGTGGTTCAAGTTATGTTCCGTATACTCAATTTGAACCACAAATAGAGGATGAACCTGATAGATATCAGATGATGATTGCAGAATCTGTTTTGGGTGGTCAACCACAATTCAATGAAACACCTATGGAGGAGGAACCAAATCATCGGTCAAAGAAGTTTTTTTATATGCTTAAAACCGTTGATCAAAAGTTGTTTCCTGGTTGTGAGACTGAGATGCAATTGTCATTCAATGCTCAACTGTTGAACATCAAAACTGAAGGCAAGGTCAGTCAAAAAGTGTTCAATCAATTTGCTAAATTGTTCAAACGAGCTCTACCTGAATACAACACGGCGCCTGATAATTTCTATCAGAGCAAGAGGCTCTTGAAGGATATGGGTCTACCCTTTGAGAAGATTGATTGTTGTACAAACGGTTGCATGTTGTTTTGGGATGAGGATCATTGCAAGATGTGTGGTCACCCACGGTACAAACCATCTGGTCGTATAAAAAGTAAGAAGAAAGTGCAGTTGAAGGCTTATAAGGCAATGTATTACCTTACCATCACTCCTCCTCTAGAGAGGTTGTATCAGTCTAGTGCCACGGCTAAAGACATGACATGGCATGCCGAGGAGTGTTCTGGTGAGAATTCTGGAGAGATGCGGCATCCTGCAGACTCGGAGGCATGGAAACATCTTGATAGGGAGTTTCCAGATTTTGCAAAGGAGACGAGAAATGTGAGATAAGGCTTGTGCACGGATGGTTTTGCTCCTTTTGGAATGCACGGAAAAAAGTATTCATTATGGCCTGTGTTGTTGACCCCGTACAATCTACCTCCTTGGTTGTGCATGAAGCCTCAACATATATTTCTTAATATCTTGGTGCTTGGACCACACAACCCCAAGCATAAATTGGATGTATATCTCCAACCATTGATTAAAGAGTTGAAATCTTTGTGGTCTACGGGGGTGGAGGCCTACGACGTTCATAGGAAGCAAAATTTCACGATGCGAGCTGCACTTTTGTGGATCATTAGTGACTTTCCAGCATTTTTTATGTCGTCTGGGTGGTCAACAATAGGAAAACTAGCAAGCCCGTATTGCATGGACGGTTCTGATGCATTCTATCTTCCATTGAGTAGAAAAGTGTCATGGTTTGACAACCATCGCAAGTTTCTTCCTCCTGATCATCCCTTTCGGAGGAACAAAACAGACTTTCTAAAGGGTAAAAATGCAGTAGGCCGCCCAAGACCATGGATTCGATCAGGTATGTGTTTGGATACTGAATCACTATTTATGTCTATGTGTCTCATATAAATAAGTTAAGCATATATAAATTAATTATTTCAGGTGATTCGTTGTTGTATGAGGTTACAGTCACTGATTTGATGAAGATAACTGAGGCGGGTGCAATGGAGCACAATAAACGCATCCAGGGTAGTTGGAAGAAGAGAAGTATCTTTTGGGACTTACCTTATTGAAGCAAGTTGTTGATTCGACACAATTTGAATGTGATGCATATAGAGAAGAATGTTTTCGGCAACTTGTTTCATACGGTCCTGGGTACTGAAGGGAAGATCAAAGACACTTCAAAATCCAGAGATGAGTTGACGCTCTTCTTTTCTCGTGCTTCCCTACACAAGGATGAGCAGACAAGAACATATCCCCAGGCCTCTTACACAATTAGTAAAGCAGAAAGCAAGAATTTGTGTAAATGGGTGAAAGAGCTGAGCTTCCCTGACTATTATGTGTCGAATTTGGATGTTCTGTGAGTATAAGCGTCAAGTAGAACCAAACATCACACATGCAACAGTTTTTCAATCCATCCGCAATGATTTTATGTTTTGGTTCCAACATTACGTGAGTATCACATAATTATGTGATTTTTACCCTATAACAAATATGTTATTATTTTTATACATGATAATTTAATATTTACAGGGACAAAGTGGCCTACTTAATATCATACCACGAATATTACGCAAATGGATATAAATTTCATACTGAAGTGTATGCTTCAACGAAATCGACTACAAACAGTGGTGTTTGCGTTACTAGTGCAAACTACAACAAAGAACCTATCGATTACTATGGAGTGCTGTAAGAAGTAGTTGAAATAGAATATTCGGGTTGGCCGAAGAGGACGATAGTGTTGTTCTTGTGTGAATGGTATGATCCAGGGAACCAAGGAACAAGAGTCGACAAAAACTACATGATTGTTGATATCAACACCGGAAAGAAGTTTCTGGCGGCATACGATCCCTAGATTTTTGCAACGCAAGCATCTCAAGTATATTATTGCAAATACCCCAGATCAAGTAGACCCAACTTGAGGACAGTTTGCAAAGTAAAGGCAAGATCATTGGTTGAAGTTTCTAATCCGTCAAACAAAGACGGTGTAGAACCAACAGATCCATTTCAAACAGAGATACAAGAGGCTCAAACAGAGGTTGATCAAGCAGGTGTGAATATTTTTGTCGACTTACTTGCTGCAAATCCAGAAATTGTAATGATTGAAAGTGATCATGAGGGTGATGGACAAGAGCGTGGTGATGAAACGAAAATGAATTAATTTGGTGAATTATGGAAAAAAAAAGAAACAATTTGGATACATATACAATTAATTGCATACAAATGAACGAATTATAAATTTAAGCGGGAGTCGGAATAAATAATTTTACCAAACTAATAAAAATTAAATGGTCACAATATTTATAAAAACAAGTGAGAAACGAAAATGAATTAATTTGGTGAATTATGGAAAAAAACGAGGCAATTTGGATACATATACAATTAATTGCATACAAATGAACGAATTATAATTTTAAGCGGGAGTCGAAATAAATAATTTTACAGAAATAATAAAAATTAAATGGCCCCAACATTTATAAAAACAAGTTAGAAACGAAAATGAATTAATTTGGTGAATTATGGAAAAAAATGAGTCAATTGGATACATATACAATTAATTGCATACAAATGAACGAATTATAATTTTAAGCGGGAGTCGAAATAAATAATTTTACAGAAATAATAAAAATTAAATGGCCCCAACATTTATAAAAACAAGTTAGAAACGAAAATGAATTAATTTGGTGAATTATGAAAAAAAAACGAGTCAATTTGGATACATATACAATTAATTGCATACAAATGAACGAACTATAATTTTAAGCGGGAGTTGAAATAAATAATTTTACAGAAATAATAAAAATTAAATGGCCCCAACATTTATAAAAACAAGTTAGAAACAAAAATGAATTAATTTGGTGAATTATGGAAAAAAAGACGAGTCAATTTGGATACATATACAATTAATTGCATACAAATGAACGAATTGTAATTTTAAGCGGGAGTCGAAATAAATAATTTTACCAAACTAATAAAAATTAAATGGCCACAACATTTTTAAAAATAAGTGAGAAACAAAAATGAATTAATTTGGTGAATTATAGAAAAAAATGAGTCAATTTGGATACATATACAATTAATTGCGTACAAATGAACGAATTATAATTTTAAGCGGGAGTCGAAATAAATAATTTTACCAAACTAATAAAAATTAAATGGCCACAACATTTATAAAAACAAGTGAGAAACAAAAAGGAATTAATTTGGTGAATTATAGAAAAAAAAATGAGTCAATTTGGATACATATACAATTAATTGCGCACAAATGAACGAATTATAAAATTATGCATTTTCGAAATAAATAATTTTATAAAATAAAAAAATAGTTGGGCAAAATATTTTAATAAACAACTTAGATACGAAAAAAAATTAATTTGGTGAATTATAAAAAAAATGACTTAATTTGAATACATATACAATTAATTGCATTAAAATGAACGAAAGTAGCTTGTGCCCTAGTGGCGCGCGCCCCCTCCTCTTGCACAAGAGGTCCCGTGTTCGATTCTACTTGAACGCAAAAATGGATTATTTGTTCAAGGCCTAATAAGACAAATATAGAAGGTGGGCCGCATATAACAAGGAATGGGCCGGTTGACCCAGTGGTCCGCGCCCGCCCCGGGTGCCCGGGCTGTAACCACGCGAGCCACTTTTTTTTTGTATAGGCTCGGTAATTTGCGACGGCCAAATTCCATCGCAAATATTGAATTTTGCGACGGAAAACAGCCCGTCGCAAATTATAACAGAAAAAAATAAAACAAATATATATAAATATTTGCGACGGAATCTGGCCGTCGCAAATATTGTTGACCCGATCGGGTCTAACCCGAAAGATTTGCGACGGACTACTGTCCGTCGCAAATTCTGTGCGACCGGCCGGGTCTGACCCGCCACTTTTACGACGGATTTATCCGTCGGTAATTGGCGACGGACGGCAAAATCCGTCGCAAAAATTAGCTACGGCTGTTTTAGGAACGGATACGTGTCCGTCGCAGAATCCATCGCAAAACACTGTTTTCAACGAATTTTCCGTCGCAAATTCCGTCGCAAAACAGTGTTTTTTTTGTAGTGTTCAATTGTGAGATAACACCACCTAAACTTTTATTCGTATTAGATTTTCGTTTCAACTAATAACTATCGAAATAGCCTGGATCAAGGTATTAGCTAATTTAGGGACCTGGGGTAAATAAAACTTGAGTAAGTTTTTATTAACCAGTTTCATCGTGCAATTTAAAATAGTATGCAATTATTTCATTATATAGTATTATTATCAAACTAACACCATTTAAACTGGTTCACAATATACTTCTGTTGAAATTTAATGTGTTGCTCTTCAGCCCATCCCAGTGTTAAGGAACAAATGAAGGGAGATGACAAGATAGGATGGTCGAGCACATATGCTGTGGAGGCTCGCTCAAGGTGTAAGGCAAGCTCAGATCAGCATGCAATAGGCCGTTGCAATGTTATTCTTTGAGCGGTAGATAATTATAGACTGTCCACCAAAGACTTTCCAATATATGATATTGTTGGGTGCGGAAGCTATGACTAGAAAGTGTTATTGAATTGAGAGTAATTTTTTTTAAGAATTTGAGTAGCTACTGCTCACTCTTAACTTTTTACTTCTTGTATTTCTTTAGTTGATAAATTACAAATGAGAGCATCACTATTTATAGTGACTAATAGAGAATTCTAGAAACTAGAATACAAATAGATATTCAAAGCTAACTTAACTTCTTTATACTTCCAAGACAAAGACTCTTTGTTTCAAAGTTTGAATTCATCCTCCATGGTAAATGTCTTCATTCATGTACCATAAATTAATTGCAAATTAACTTTTAACACCGCTCCTTAATTTGCAATTTTGACTTGCTTCTTGAATCGCTCAAACTTGTCGAAGGAAACAACTTTTGTCAAAACATCAGCTGGTTGGTCATTAGTGTTGATGAACTCCATGCAAATTTTTCCTTTATTCACAAGCTCTCGGATGTAATGATGTCGCAATTCAATATGCTTGGACCTTGCATGATAAACTGGGTTTTTGGTCATAGCAATTGCGGACATGTTGTCACAATGAATTGTAGTTGGCTCATTTTGCTTGTTCTTTAAGTCCTCCAAGATTCTCCTAAGCCAAATTGCTTCACATGCTGCTTCTGTAGCTGCAATGTATTCCGCCTCAGCTGAAGATAAGGCAACATATTTTTGTTTCCTTGAACTCCATGATATAATATTTGTTCCAAGGCAAAACACATAGCCGGATGTGCTTTTTCGGTCATCAAGAGATCCGGCCCAATCGCTATCGGTGTAGCCAACAAGCTTGAAATTTTCTTCCTTCTTGTACTCAATTCCTTGATTTTTTGTACCTTTTAAGTACCTCAAAATTCTTTTTGCTGCAGAAAAGTGATTTTTGCTTGGTTCATTCATGAACCGAGAAAGCAAACTTACCAAATGAGTGATATCTGGCCTTGTGTTGAGGAAGATCAAGGATCCAATCAACTCCCGGTAAAGAGTGGTGTCGGCTTTTTCAGCTTCATTATCAACTTGCAATTTTTCATTCAACGTCATGGGAGTAGAAATGGGCTTGCATTCACTCATATTGAATTACTTCAAGAGATCCTCAATGTACTTTTCTTGACAAAGGAAAATTCTTCCCGAGCTTTGCTTGACTTGAATTCCTAGAAAATACCTCATGAGACCTAAGTCGGTCATCTCAAATTTCTCCATCATTTTCTTCTTGAAGTCTTCCACCAATCTTGTGTTTGTACCAAAGTAGATGAGATCATCAACATAAAGACAAACCACAAGAAAATCTTTTCCAACATTTTTCACATAGAGGGAAGATTCGCTCAAGCTTCGGCTGAAGCCATTTTCAATGAAATAGCCATTGATTTTGCTATTCCAAGCTCGAGGAGCTTGCTTTAAACTGTATAAAGCTTTCTTCAACCGACACCCTTTGTCTTCCTTGCCTTTAACTTTGAACCCTTCAGGCTGTTCGAGGTAGACTTTATCTTTGATTTCTCCATTGAGAAATGCCGATTTTACATCAAGTTGGTAGACACTCAACTCTAATTGGGCTGCTAAAGCAAGAACAGTCCGAATTGTTTCAATTCTTGCAACAGGAGCAAAAGTTTCCGTGAAGTCTACTCCAGGCTGTTGAGCATACCCTTTTGCAACAAGTCGGGCTTTGTACTTCTAAATTTCGCCTTTCTCATCGAACTTGATTTTGAAAACCCATTTCAGCCCAATTGTTTTCTTTCCTTTTGGCAAATCAACGAGCTCCCATGTTTTGTTTTTCTCGATGGTGGACATTTCTTCATTCATCGCTTTTTTCCAATTGTCATCTTTTGTTGCATCTTCAAAGCTTTCAGGTTCACAAGAGAACAATCCAAATTCACGAGATTCATAAATCTCGCTTAACAAACGTGTTTTTCTTGGAGGAGTTTCACCATCAGATTCAATTGTAAGAGTAGGAGCTGGATTTGCATCTTCTTGAGGTTGAGATGCAATTGGATCTTCATAGACAAGTTCATCTACACTTGTTTTCCTTTCCAATCCCAAGAAGCTGCTTCATCAAAGACAACATCTCGAGAGACAATGACTTTATGTGTTACAGGATCAGGAAGTCGAAATCCTTTTGATTCATCACTGTAGCCAACAAAAAGAATCTTTTTACCTTTTTCATCAAATTTCTCACGGGAGTGAGATGGTACGAGTGCATATGCAATGCTACCAAAGACTTTGAAGTGATCTACCTTAGACCATGCTTCAAAAGGGGTTTTGTTTCTCACAGCTTTTGTAGGAGACCGATTCAAAATATACACAGATGTGTGTACGGCTTTAGCCCAATAGAGATTTGGAAGCTCTTTACCTTTCAACATGCTTCTTGCTATCTCCACAATTGTGTGGTTTTTTCTTTCGGCCACTCCGTTCTGTTGTGGTGTTCTGCTCACCGTCAACTGTCTTTTGATTCCATTTTCTTTGCAGTACTCAATAAATGGATTATAGAGATATTCACCTCCACGATTGGTTCTCAAAGTCTTCAAAAAACTGCTTTCTCTCTCAACAAGTGCTTTGAAATTCAGAAATGTAGAGAATGCTTCCGATTTTTTAGTTAAGAAATAAATCCACATCATTCTTGTATATTCATCAACAAAGAGAATGAAGTACCTCTTGTTTCCAGGAGTTGGAGTCTACATTGGTCCACAAATATCTGAGTGGATAAGCTCCAAAGGTGATCTTGCACGCCAAGATGTTTTTGGGAATGGGAGCTTGTGCATCTTTTCGAAAATGCAACCTACACACACATGATCATTCTTTTGGATTGGTTGAAGCCCAGTCACCATATTTTTCTCCTTCAGCAACATAAGACCTTTGCAATGTAGATGGCCATATCGCAAGTGCCAAAGATGCGATAAATCAGTGCATTCCGTAGTGAGTGCAAGATTTCCATGAAATGGCAAAATGAGCGGGAATGTCTTGTTTCTCATTTCAATATTTGCAATGATACTATTTCTTCCCTTGTCCAGAATTTTGCATCTCCCATCACAAAAAAGAACAAAATAATTCTTTTGAATGAGCTGACCAACACTAAGAAGATTATGTGAAAGTTTTGGCACATAAAGAACATCTGTGATGAGTTTTCGAGTACCGTCCTTTGTTTGGACATCAATTGTTCCTTTTCCTTCTGCGCTTCTCTTTGATCCATCGCCAAGAATAATTTGAGATGTGATGTTGGGATCAATCTCAACAAAGAGATCATGATCACCTGACATGTGATTGCTGCAACCACTACCCAAATATCACACATTTTTCAACTCTTGAGAGGAACTTGAATAAAACAAAAATTCCTCTTTCAAAAAATTTGCCTCATCATTTTCTTCACTTTTTTCTTTGTTCTGGAACCAACAATCCCTCTGAGAATGGTTAGGGATTTTACATCTTTTGCATTTGAAGTAACAATCCTTAGATTCATGGTTCGGCTTTTTGCAAATAAAACAACCAGAGTTGTTACCAGATTTTTGTTGCTGCTTGGCTTTCTAATTGCCCTTCTTCTCAGTTTTCTTCCATTGACTGGACTTGTTACGATTTTCCCTTCCTTGGTTGCTAGAGTTTGGCTTTGAAACATGCTTTGACTGAAATGCTTGTTCGGATGACGGATTTTTCGATCGTTTGATCCTTTGTTCATGTGCTAGAAGAGATCCCGTCAACTCGTACATGGTCATCTTGGATAAATCTTTTGATTCTTCATTTGCGGCGGCTGCATGATCAAACTTTGTAGGGAGACAACGAAGGACTTTTTGCACTATTCTCTTTTCTTCAATTGTATCGCCACGTCCTTTGATTTGATTTACGATCTCTGCGACTCGAGTTGAGAAATCACGAACTGTTTCTCGATCTTCCATTTTGAGATTATCAAAATCTCTCCATAAGGATTGAAGTTTCAATTCAATGGTTTTTTCGGTTCCTTGAAATTCTTGCTTTAAAATTTCCAAAGATGCGTGGAAAAATTGTTTTTCCGACACCTTGTTAAATGTAACGTAATGCCATTGCATCTTTCTTTTTAAACTCCTTTTGCAATTTTGCATAATCTTCATCATCATCCTTTGGTTCTTCAAAGTCTCCATCAATCATTTCCCATAAATCCATGGACTCAAAAAATATTTGCATTTGACTACTCCAATATGGGTAGTGCTCTCCTTCGAAGATTGGAACTTGACTAGGTGAGTAGGCGAATAATGAAGATGAAGAATTTGATGCCAAAGTATAGAAGTATGCTGAAATTATTGGCTCTAGATACCAAATTTGTTGGGTGCGGAAGCTATGATGGGTAGAAAGTGTTATTGAATTGAGAGTAATTTTTTTTAAGAATTAGAGTAGCTACTGCTCACTATTTATAAATGAGAGCATCACTATTTATAGTGACTAATAGAGAATTTTAGAAACTAGAATACAAATAGATATTCAAAGCTAACTTAATTTCTTTATACTTCCAAGACAAAGACTCTTTGTTTCAAAGTTTGAATTCATCCTCCATGGTAAATATATTCATTAATGTATAACTTTTAACAGATATTAGGTTGTGTTTGAATAGAAATATTTGAGCTATGAATTTATACCACAATTTAAATTCACTCTAATTATTTGGGTAAGATATTTAAATTGGTAGATTTTAATTTTCAAACTTTAATCGTAGTTCAAATTGGTTTTTTTTTTTTTAATATCTAACAACACAATATCATTTAAGATTCATTAATTTTCAAATTCATTCAATCTCTTGCATCTCAAATAATTCCAAATGCAATCTTAAAGAATATATCTCAAGATTATCTTTGGTTTTAATTTGATAGGTTTCACCGCTATCAATAGTCCATGAGCTTGATACTCCTCGGTCCAAAGGTTAGGTTAACTTTTGGAAAGCTGACATTAATTTTAAGTTACATTGTATTTTTATTGTAAAATTGTGATATATATAAAATGTATAAAGAATAGAAAGGCGGGGAAAGAATGTAAAAGTAAGGATTACTCTTGAATGTTGTGTACTTGTAAAAAGTTTAAAATGGAAATTTTAAACTTCTTGGACCCCCAATTTGTAAAATATTAAACTTATTTTTGAATGGAGTGAGTATACTAACACGTGTGAAAGCTTGTGGGCCCCCTCTTGTCATTACCATATCAATCAGTACTAATTGCTTCTAGTGTTCTTATTGAATTATTTATTTTAAAATCCCAACTTCCAATTAGCTTGTGGGCAAACATTTCCAGCTGTGATTGCAGACTTTGATCTGAAACGTGTTGAAATTCTGTCGAAATGGACTGGACTATGCTTGAAATTTTTCCATGGGCATATAAGAGCCCGACTATATACCCCCAATAAGAAGCGTCCATCCTATCAATATACTATTATATATTAAAAATATTTTTATCAAAAAATTATTAAATTTCAGTAAATACTTGTGAAATTCGAAAAATAGGGTGGTTACATCACTGAAGTAAACATATAATGTTTAATAAACATGGTGGGGTATACCGTATACATTTGGCCCTCATTTAATTCATGTGGTTTTTGACCCAAGTGTATTCCTTAAATTGGCTTCTTTAAATAGTTGGTATCTTGCGTATAATATATGTTAATCGTTTTAGACTCACAAGAAAAAACTTGTAATCAGGGAATTGGAATATGACAAGAGAATAAGAATGATATTGAATACAACAAGAACACCAGATTTACATGGTTCGGAGATGAATACTCCTACGTCAACGGGATCGGAGAGTATAGCTTTTCACTAAGTAAGAAAATGGAAATTACAATTCGCTCAATCTCACAGTGTTTGCACTCAACAATGGTGATACTGTATTTGCTCGTCCTTCTCTCAGTTGAGAGGGACCCCCTTTTATAGATATAGAGATTGAGATGAACCCTAAAATCAAATCAGTTGTAACAAATTCAGATGTGAGGTAGTTATCCAGCTGACTAACAACTTCAATAACCGCTTAAGTTGATTCAGTTAGAACCGTCATCGCGCTAGCTTCAATTTGGTGTAATTCATGTATAACGAACTTTGGATCAGATGACTTGACCTCCTCTGGTTTTGGTCATCACTTACACCAGACTCCTCTGGTAGACCTCTTCTGATAGTCCTTCTCTGATAGACCTCACCTGTCAGACTCCTCTGATCATCCTCACCTGCCAGACTCCTCTGATCCAGACTCCTTTGATCAGCTTGATACCCCAAATTGACTAACTCCTACGGCTAACACTTTAACCACATAACTTTCTATTAATCAAGCACAGCAGACAAGATACTTCACATATGACACTTCACACTTCTCCACCTCAGATGAAAAGTATCAATCCTCTCTTCCTCTCCACCATATTCCAGCTTTGGTTAATGAACATCCTATACACTCATCTTCACCAATTCAATACTGAACTTGAATTTCGTACCTGGCAAAGATTTTGTACACATATCTGCAGCATTGTCTTCTGTAGATATCTTCTGGATCAGAACCACTACTTTGTCAATGATTTCCCTTACAAAATGTAATCTTACATCAATGTGCTTTGATCTCTCATGGAACACTTGATGTTTAACCAGATGAACAACACTCTGATTATCACAACGAATGACCACAACCTTTTGATTTAACCTAAAATCCTTGATAATACCTTTCAACCATAAAGCCTCCTTAACAGCTTCAGAGACTGCAACAAACTCTGCTTCTGTAGTGGATAGAGTAACTCCACTCTGCAGAACAGATCTCCAGCTAACAGTAGTATTATAAAGAGTAAAGATATACCCTGTTAAGGATCTTCTGGTATCCAGATTAGCAGCAAAATTAGAATCTACAAATCCTTCTAGTGGACTCTTCTGATCAATCATCTTCTCAAACATCAATCCCAAATCAGATGACCCTTTAAGATATCTGAATATCCATTCCAAAGCTTCCCAATGTAACTTTCCCGGATTGGATATGTATCTGCTTACCATACTCAATGAGTAAGCCAAATATGGTCTGCTACAGACCAGAGCATACATCAAGCTTGCAACCCCATTTACATAAGGTACTTTCATCATAGCCTTCTTTTCCTCTTCAGATTTTGGTTCCATCTCCTTAGATAGTTTAAACTGTTGTCCCAGAGGAGTAGAAACAGACATACTCTCATGCATGTTAAACCTCTTCAGGACCTTTGCAATATAACTCTTCTGTGATAAGAATAGTCTTCCAGCTGTACATTTGTACACAACCCAAAAATCCAACAATATAACTCTTCTGTGTCTCATATCCATTTGTACACAACCCGAAAATCCAACAAAATACTCTTGTCCCTAGCATGCATACATGATTTCCACAAGCTTTGCATGTTTTTATCAAAAGTGCATATAGAAATCAGTCCAGTTTTAGACGTTCTACTTTTGTTCGCCGGTACCTTTACACACTGTGGTGCAACTCGTGTAAAGGGAGAAAGTCGTTTTACCTCTTGGAACAATACGTCAAATCGTGTGCACTAGCCGGGACGTAATTGTTTTGCAGGAAATGGATTTTCCCTTGACTCGACTTTACTCGTTCTGATCATGAATAATTATTTGTTCATAGTTGCGGTTCATCTGAATTCGTGTCGGTGATTCTTTCTACCCGGTGTGCAGTTTTATCGGAAGGAAATATTATTTTATTTTCAATTTATTAAATAATTGTAATTATCTTTTATTTCAATTATTTAATTTTATTTATTATTTTTTCTGTCATTTGTAAGCCATCGTTGGTGCACCCTATAAACCAACAATCGCAAAACAATTATATACGGTTGAGCGATGACATCCGACGGGAAAAATGATAACCCCCTTTCAATTGTTACTTTAGGGAATGGTCAAAACTCGACCACTCCTGCCTCTTCGGTTCAGGCGGTCTCTACCCCTCCTCCTGCTGTAACTGCCCAACTGGGGCATCCCTCTATCACTTCTGTGATAGCTCCATTTTCTTTCACTGATGGACGACCTTTTGTGTTCCATAGTGAAAGACCCGAGAAGTTCTCGGGTAAGCATTTTAAGAGGTGGCAGCAGAAAATGTTGTTCTACCTCACTACTTTGAGCCTGTCAAGGTTCTTTACTGAGGATCCCCAACTGTCGTTGAGAACGACCCGGTAAATCAAGATGTCCGATCTAAATGGTGGAATATTGATTTCTTTGCCCGGAGTTATATCCTGGAAGGATTGGTAGACTTAATGTATGATGTCTATCAGAAGGTCACTACTGCCAAGGAGTTATGAAATTTCTTGGAAGCGAAGTATGTGGCTGAAGATGATGGTACTAAAAAGTACCTTGTGGGAAGGTTTTTGAACATTAAGATGGTGGATTCGAAATCTGTCACAGAACAAGTTCAAGACTTCCAACTGATTCTGCACGATATAGCTGCAGAAGGGATGGAACTGCCAGATGCTTTTCAAGCAGCGGCAGTGATTGAGAAATTACCTCCTAGTTGGAGCGATTTCAAAAGTCACCTTAAACTAAAGAAGAAGAATATAACTTTGCAAGAGGTCATAGGACTTCTTCAGATACGTGAAGGTGGTTTGAAAAGAAACCAAGAATCATCAGAGGCGAGAGCAAATCTGATGGAACGTGAAGAACCCTCCAGGAAGAGTAAGAGGCCGAATAATGATGGCAAGAAACCTACTACTGCAAATGTGGCTCAATATGAACTCACAGACTTGGATATGTCTGCGTAATTTTGAGTCTGGAATAAGTAAACCTAGATAGTTCTTAGGTTGTAGCTATGCATTGTTCAATGTAAATGTAATAATCATGGGTTGTAGCTATGCA